>UELU01099456.1:0-23122 GCA_900490025.1 Megastigmus dorsalis
TTTCATAAAGTGTTTTTTTCGAGGAAAAAAATTTTGAAATTATTTTTTTCTCGAAAAAAACACTTTATGAAAAAATTTTATAGAATAAAAAGTGCTTAGAATCATTCAAAGAACACGTATGATTTTTTTCAGAAGTTTTTAAGGCATTTTTTTACAAAATAAGTTGCAGATTCGGAAAGAGCACCCTCGAAAACCCCCTATATAGGATTTTGGATAAAAATGACTTTGTTTTTGCAATAGAATTCTGTGCTTGAAAATGTGTGTACAAAAATGTGCATTTGCGCATTAATGGGTTAAGGGGATGTGCTATGGGCGGAAAGATTACTTACCTTACCGTTTTTGCATTTAACGAAATATATAAAGGTAGAAACTAATTATAGAAAAAAATTCTCTGTCATGACCTCAGTAATAATGTAAACATTACGGGCCTTCAATTTCCTGAAATTCCATCCATAATTCACAGAGATTTTCGTCCTCGAAAATTTCGGAGATAAAAATCGTTGTGAATTAGGAACGAAATTTCTCTGCAAACGAACAAAAATCTTTGTGCATTGTGGATGGAATTTCATAAAGCTTAAGCCAAATAAATTTTATATCATTACCGAGGTGGTGATAGAGTTTTTCCAAAAATTAGTCTCTATCTTTATATAATTCGTTAAATGTAAAAACTGGTAAGGTAGGAATCTTTTCGACCACAGTACCATTGTATCTTGTCTTGTGAGTCCAAAATAAAGGGTCATTTTTTAATTTTTTTATAGGAAGATAAATTAATGCACTTAAATTCGGTTTTTTATACTTGCTTATACATGTCTTAAGGTATGTTCAAATTTTTAAACTATTATGTAACATCAAAATGGCGTTGAACAGCTTTCGCAGTAGAATCATTTCCTACGACTTCACTGAGCATACTCTTGCCAATTGTATTTCAGCACGTACGCTGGAAAAAACAAAAAGGTTTTGAAAGATCATACCAAAATCTAGTGAACGCGCTGAATGGATTTCTTTTAAAAATATTGATTTTAAAATAAATGGCATCGATTTAAGGAAAGGCAGGGAGTTCGCAAGAAAAAGGATTCTATTGAGAAGTAGTATTAACGGGTTTGACTGGTGAAGCGTCTAGTTCTGTGCCAGTTCAGTAATCGAAAAAATCACTAAGAATCTGCTTTAAACTGGCTAAAAACCCGGTAACCGTAAAATTCGCAATGCACTTTCGCACACATAAATATAGAAGTATCTGCATACCTAACATTATGATTATAATTACAGCAACAGATTTATAATTAAAGAAAAAGAAAATCACTGCACTTATTCTATATTAATTTTTTACGACGGCTTTACGAACGTGCTTGTTAGTTACGGTCCGTTAATGGAGTCACGTGGTCAGATCGATGCATAGTGGGCAACAATGCCACTAATTTCGCCTTAACGGGTTTTTAGTCACTTTCTATAGATATACCCTTACCAGTATCAAATCCGTAATTTTTCATTGTTTTGGAGCTATATGTTGTTTACATGTTTAATCAGTGGACGACAATTATCTGCAAAACAGTGAATAGTCATTGATACGTAAGTGAACTTTACTGATTCATATTTAGAGAGTACATAATCTCTGTTTTTTGTCTGCAACAATTTCAATTGTATTTTCGATTGTACCCCATATTTCATTACTTTTATCCCTTCCATTTGATTAACAGTATGGGACTAAATGCAATATTTATTTTTGGCCTTTATCACGTAAAAACTAGTAATGATTATCATTGCAGCTTTGACTACAAAGTTAGGTATTACAGCAATAATTACATTTTTTTTTCTTACTAATCTCAGGATTGCTTTTAGTATACTCTTTTACAAGCTTATAAGTAGAGTTACATTATTTGTATTTAATATATTCTATTTTTATAAAATATTTCATAAATTTAATATTTAATAAAAAATTAATATTGATATCATGAGAACTTTGACATGTATATGCATAAAATACTGTTAATTAGTGAATTCGGCTCGGATAAAAGCGAGTGAAATTCCTGGTAGTTACATTATGTAGAGGACAAAAGCCATTTCAATTACTCAGAACCAAAAGTATGCGAAGATTCTGTTTATGGAATAAAATTCTTTATTTAGTAATAGTAATCTGTAATTGATTTTTCTAATTCAAGATATAAACAGATTTTATTTCTCTCATTCAAAGTTTTTTATATTCATATTTACATATATTGCTAATAAATTTTATTAAATTCTCAATTTTAATGTAATTTTCTGAAACGTGAAGTTAAGTTGTTCAAATAATATTTTCCTTATTTTTGTTTCCTTTGAACTACAGTTTAAATCTTTTATAAGATGTGGAATACTATCACGCCTATATGCCACCCTTAAGTACATTGGGTTTATAATTTTAGTTAATATCATCCAAGATTTTCTTTGGAAAACCAATCGATATGATAAGCGTGCCGGTATTGCACGTCTTGTATAACACGGCGAATACGCAACTGACTCAACCAAAGCAGAGAATCCGCGCTGCTAACGCAGTCGCAGAGCTCCTCAGTATCTCTGTCTGTTGTCTGCCGACCACAGGGACTGCCACCCCCGCGAGCACGATACGATGCAGCCAGTGGAATCCGAGAGCAAGGTAGGGCCGGCCGCGAAGCACCCGAGCAGCAGTGGCGGCAGCGGCAGCGGCAGCGGCAGCGGCAGCGTCAGCAGTCTATCCGGCAAACTTGACGAAGCCCAGACCGCAGCATTAGCGACGCCTTCTTGATCGAGGATCGAGTCTCCCCCCTTTCACGAGAATGTCGTGGGCGTCGCGCCGATCATTCTGCTCCAGGCGCCCGAGGACCTGAACGGTCCGAAGCAGCTGATCCATTGGCGCCAGTGTCCGAGGCACTCGACCCCGCAACGGCTGCTGCAGCGCCGGAACTCCTTCCGCTGCGAAAGGCACGACTTCCTCGACCGGACTTGGCCGCGCAGGCTGCCCAAGGCCGGCAAACGCTCGCTCGCCTCCAGGAGCTTTGGAACCCAGTGCAACCTGGCCGATTTCCGAGCGATCGCTCGGAAGAACCGAACAGACCGCGACGCCTCGATACCGGTCTAGCGATCGTGGCAGGCTGCGCAGGACCGAACGGCTACGCCATGTCGAATGATCAGGTGACTGTTTTGTGCAGGCTGATCGTGGATGAACGATGACGGGTGGTTTGGTTTTCTCCGCTGCCACCTCGCATTTTTTAATAAACGTGCACTTACCGATTTTACTCTGCGAGAGCTGCACGAGAGCTTGGAAAAAAGCACCTGACGTTCCATATGGTAAAGTTGTGTACTTGTTTCGACAGGGAAAAGACAGCGATGCGCGCGCGGACACGACAAATCCGGATACGGGGCGGAGACCTATTTTAACTGTCTTTTGTATAAGTGCCATATCGTGCAAGTAAGATGGATCGGCGATTCTTTTTGTATTTTGGAAGGAAGGGTGAGGTTTTTTATATATTGCGCATATTTTGATGAAAGGGCTGGAAGTCGAGGGAAAAAGACCAATTTTTTCGATATACACGACGTCAATTTGTAAATTGTTCGATTTTTATAGATTAATTATATTGATTATTGGGAACGAAGCTATATGTATTTTAATCATTTAACGTGTCGGCGAGGAGAACATTTCTACACGACGAAACGTTGTTTTTATTGGCACGCCAAGGGAGTAATTTAGTATTATACTTTACTTGACGTACTGTATTTTAAAGTTTTATAATTGAACAACATTTCATTAGGATAACATCGGTTTAAAGACTATAAGGTAAAGTTATATCTCTTTTCTGCCAAATATACATGTTACGCTTTATGCTATATTTTTCAATTTTAATTTGTATTTGTTACCCAAGAGTTAACTCAGCGTTAACAGAGTGTTCTTAAAACTATACATATTTCCATGAAAACTAGATAATATATGAGATTTTATACAAATTAATTCAGTTTGCTCTATAGGGAAATAGATATCGAGCTTCAGAAAACGGGTAGAACTTTACCTTAAATGCGGTTATACTTGCATTGTATTATATTAAAATTCTAAACTTTTTACAAAAACTTTTTTATACACGCGTATGTTATGCGGATTGGTCGTGGCGAGGACAAAGAGTTTTAATACCGTGATTATATCTTCACGACACTATAAGGGAGGCAAGAAAAGCAAACTAAAAGACTTGCTACATATATAGATATTACTGAAATTACGTATCACTTTCCGAGCGGGTAATCGCTGCAGTCGACAATCGACTTTGGAAGAGAAATGTTCTTTTTATATATATAGATATCCATAAAATTATTGTTATTTTGCCTTTGTCGCTCCTCCGCTCGTGGAAACTCGTAAAAAAGGGACGGTAAGACGGAAAAGTAAAGCGGCGCCGCTCGCGACAAGATATGAGAGATGATGTATTTATTTACGAGTCGCGACAAAGTGGTTCGTACTGGTGCGAGCTTGGACGACGCTTCACGAAGGCCAATAGAGAAAATCACCTTCAATTTCTGTGTCGGGTAAATCCGTCGCGTTATATTGACCGTAGCCGCTGGTGATATTTCGAACGCCCGCTTGACGGTTGATTTATAAAGAGCATACGATTCATTGCAAAAAATTTTAGAACCTCGAGATTGCTATATATATGAGATTGGCCAACAGCATCCCACGTTACGAAACCTTCAGGCTTTCATCGATTTCCTCGTTATGTAGCGATGCGATCAGCGCACACGTTTTTCTCGAGATATACTTACTTTTTTTTTTCACAGAAGCAAAGCTGTTCGGAATAAACTTTTGTCGTTGCTCGTGGACAGTCGAAGGTTTCGCAGCTGCCATTGGAGATGCATTTATAGCGAAACAAAAACCAACGAAGAAATAGAAGCCGTTCATTGCATTTTTCATCTAACTGTATTGCTAAATAATTAAATCATACATTGGGTCATTGAGTCAGTCATTGTTTTCTCGTCTAACAATCATTTCAGCCTGGTTTGTATAGACGCAATGGATTTGGTGCGTATTAGGTGGAACGTTTCGCTTTCGCAAGATAGTCAATTAAGAATTCGAATATGGAAATCTGTATGCTCATATAATTAAATATTAATAATCTGTGATAATACAACAATCATCAATTAGTTACGATTCAAAATTGAAATGGCTACGATTTCTTTTCATTGCTTCGATTTTTTATATGTCTTGACGATATGAAGTGTAATTCATTT
Organism: Megastigmus dorsalis; assembly: GCA_900490025.1. Taxonomy (NCBI): domain Eukaryota; kingdom Metazoa; phylum Arthropoda; class Insecta; order Hymenoptera; family Megastigmidae; genus Megastigmus; species Megastigmus dorsalis. The sequence goes on from UELU01099456.1 coordinate 5,218, forward strand.
ATTTTACATATCAATAATGAAGCAAAAGTTTAAAAATAATTCTTTTAATGAGTTTTAAATGTGCCATTACTCCGTATACATGTGTATATTTGTCATGAAAATTTATTTCTTGCTAATGGAAAATTAGTGATTTATGTACTTGTTAGTAATAATTAAAATGTTTATTATTTACGTTTAAAATTTATGTATGTTTAAAATTGAAGTACATTAAAAGAATTGAGTAATAAGCATTTTTAAAGTAATAAATATTGATTTTGGTACATTTGCCGCATCGTTTTCTTTGTGCGAGTACTGATATTTTACTATGACAGCAATTGAGATGGTATATTATGAAGTATGACTTCTAAAAATGTATTGTTATGTTTAGAATTAAAATAATGTTGAATATAAAACTATTGTTGATGACAACTTATCGATATAAAAAGAAGACGGTAAAAAAAAATTAAAGTAAGAGAATGTTGCGTCTATAATACTTGTTTTTGTACGTAAAAACTTTAATCAAACGAAATCAAATGTCAAAATACCACAACACCGATTTGCTATAGAAAATTTCTGTTTATGTACAGATTACGTGTTAATATTTAGCGCAGAATGTACAGAGTGTAAACATTTGTATATAAATAACATATGAATCGAACTTATTGCGTATAAAATACATAGAACTTTTGAAAGTTTCAAACGAATGCAAAGGATTCACTTATTATTATTCTTATTAAGACCCAAATCCTCTTCCAGAATTCGGTAGGTATTAAAAAATCAATATATTAAAGGTGTATTCTTTCAGTTTTCATACATTTGTTCGAATCCTTTTAAGGAAAATATATAATTTATTAATTGAAAAAATAAGTACATTTTGCAACTAGTAAAGGAGATTATTTTGACAAAGTGACGAAGTTTGGCTGCCGTGCGAGGCGAGGGTGCATGCAAGGAGTTTTTAATAGAAATTTATCGTGCTTCGGGGTATTTATATGCGATTTGCGCTATTATTTTATTCTTAATTTTTTTAAATTTCGAGGCCATAGTTATTTGAAAAGAATATTTGTATGTATAACATTTGTAATGCTTTAAAGTATCTGACTTTATAAAAATATTTTTTTTCCGTGGAATATTTAAACGTGAAATCTTAAAAGAACTTAGTCTCCTGCTGGTATTCAGCTATTTCTTCTTGATTTCTTCATTTACACGCTCTTATAGGGTCATGAATATTGTTCGGTAACAGAAGCGATCGGGGAAACGGGAAATTCTGTCACAGTAAAATAAAGCGTTATTGTAATAACGTATTAGATAGTGTTATCAGGCTATCGGATACTAGAAAACTGTATATCGGACTATGGCGATCGAGTACTATCAGATAATACGATTTAGTACTGCCAAATCGCTATAGGCGTAGATTAGCTTCGCAGCACATTGCATTTGCAGAATACTATTCTAGTGATAGCTTTAATGATCAACAGGAAGCAGGCTAGCGTTGCAAATTCCAAATTCCACTCGGCAGATCACTGACAAATTACATGTTTTTGCTACGGAATGTGTGTTATTTATCTGCATATGCGCTCAGGCACGGGCGCTTTCAATAAATGAAGATTTTGGAAATTAAACGGTGATATTTCAACCAGCATGTAATCATTAATTATGCCATGCACATATTTCATCCAATAAGTATATTAATAATGTAAATAATAACGTCAGTGTTCAATTAAATAATTCCAAATTTGAATAAATTGCAATATGTCAATTTATTAATAAATATCAGAAGCATATTATAATGTAATATTTCCTTAATAAGATTATACACTCAAAGTTGCAAATACGTAACCATGATTTTGAGCTCAATTATCAATGTATAAATAACATAGACTATAACAACATATATAATAACTAGTTCAAAGCCTTATCCAGGACGATTTATTATATCGAGCCCTAAGGTAAAAGACCCAGGGATTGTAGTGCTAGTAGTTAACCTGCTCTATAGTGTCTGGAAATATTTGATCGATCGCAGTCTCGGAAAGGTTCGTACATTGGTGTAATCAGTCACTAATATGTGTTCTTATGTATCTATTCAGTGGATTTTTTACCTTAGGAGGTTTAAGTCCAAGTATTATTATATTAACTTTATTTCAACTAAATTTGATGTAGTTTTTATTATTGCTCAAGTGTGTACTTTAAATTTTTTATTCATAATTTAATAAAACAATTTTTGTTCAGATATTTTTAAATAGTATAAATCTAATAAGTTTCATGTTTTTTATTTCATGTGAATGTGCGTATAGAGTTATAATGCACGTGTAACTAATGCCAACCTTAAATTGAGTAAAGAAGAGTATGTTCCTGCGGACCTTTTCGTTGAGATGGTATGTGCTTGATCGCTCAAGTGAGGCGGCGTCTTTTTAAGAGTTTAGCTCAAACATTGGCTTCTGTGGCGCTCTCTGGTATATTGTAATAACGAGCTGTAATGAAGATATTTGATTTACTTATACACAACTATACAAAATAAATATTTAATTAATTTATATATCATAAATTACATAAAATTCCGAATTTGGATGAGCTATTTCTTTATCAATATCGGTTTGATCGAAAAGTCAATCACTATTTTCGTATAATTAATTTTGGCTTATTTCAATTTTTCTACGAATTTAAATGATATATTTAAACGATTAATTGAAATTTAGATAGTGCTTACATAGCTAAAATACACAAATAATTTTATTCAGAATAATCGTAAATATTATACATTTATTTTGCGATTAACTTTAGCTACATTTTCTAGGTTTACTATTATTATTATAGAATAGAGCTTTACTTTTGAAGGCGCGAGATAGTAACAATCAACCTTTCAGCCTTACGCCACGCAGTGCGCTCTGATTTATGTACAGTATATTCTATCACGCGCAGTGTTTACTGATACGCGCTTTTGCTCATACACGTATATATCTTTGAAATATATGCGCATAACATAGGCGATTGCTTTACGATTGACAAACCTTTATTCGCAGGTATGTCTTATTGAATTTATTCTTTGTCTCTTATTGACTAGAATACTTGGGATATCCGATTTTCAACTTTTTATTTTATTCCAAGAGTTTCTTTCGCTTTATGCGAATTAGCTAAAGTAGCATAAACTTTTATTATTTTACCTGTGCACTTGGTTGCGCAAACAAACATAATGATTTTTACGATGGCTAGACTTCGTTTCGTTAATTGTCGAGTATGTTTTAATATGATGCTTGTAATGCTTATTTTATTATGTATGTATTCGTGGTGGATGTCCTCCGAACTGTGACGTACTAACGTTACTTGCCCTGTTTCGCATAAGAATCCAAAAGATTCTCGTGCGAAAAGAGGGTTCGTCCACTGGACCCAGTTACTGCTTTCGTAAGCGCAGACTGTATCAGTGTCTTGGAAAAAATAAAGAGACGCGCATTGGGCTCTTATCTTCGCTACACTGATATAACAAAATTTTCCAAATTTTTGCTGGCGCTCCTAATTTCCGGGCATTGAGAAATTAGTTGGCTGGAAAAAGAGGAGGGCTTTATTTACTTTGAAAATGGCGAAACGTGTATTGGCTTTGCCATCGTATGAGTGAGTGATTTGCTCAGGAAAGCTAGGCGGGATAGGATAATTTGAGGAGGTTCGGGTGTCTTTAACTCAGCCATAATCACGTATTGGATAGTAGGAAATCACTCGCCTTTCACCCAGTCTACTTTTCGATTTTTATGTACGTAACGTATATTAATAAACTTAATATGCGTTTAAAAGAGCATTAAATTACCTACAATTTGAAGTATTATTTTTTTAAATTGCTTGCGTCGTACTTTTGTTATTTCGAAAAATGTTATTTTTTTGAAACTATGGTTAAAATTTTAGAATTTTTTTATTAATCATTATGAAATTTTACTCTATTTTATAGATTATTATTCGTATGAATCTGTTAAATTTTCAGGAATTAATATTTTATATTTTTTCGGAAATTAACAATATTATGAAAAAAATCGATTTTCTATCAGATTCGATAACGAGTGTCGGACTGCTCAAATCTTTTCAAAATTTAATATATAAATAGCATTTTGGTTCCTTGAGAGCTTTTTTTTATATACATGATTTGGTTAATAAGTTTTGAAGATATTTCAACATTTCTGATTCTTACGATTTTTTAAAAATATTTATATTTCAATAATGATTAGACGGGAATGATGTTTAATATCTCATTTTATTTGTATTTTCAAATACTTTTAAAATATAGTTTATTGAATTATAATTTTTAATATTTGGCGAATGAAATATGTTTAAAAAAAATTTTCTAAATTTCTTACATAAATTTTGAAATATTTTTAAATAGTTAAATTACTTACTTTATTCACAAATTATATAATAAACGTATATTAGAACAAAACATTAAGTTAGAGGAAGCTAAGTGCCAATGAATTGGCAGCGGTTTTTTTTATATCTTTTGTGTCACATTTTCCACAATATATACTGGCCTGGCAAGAAAGGTTTTAATTCAACCATGAATTCTCATATATTTTGATTAAATGGGCATCAACTCGGCCCCAGGGCCCATATGACCAAAATACAAGATACGTATCGGTTATTTTCGATCAAAGAATGTCTCTGAAGTTTCATCAAAATCGGCTTCTCGGACTTCTTGGGTTTCCCTTGTCAGTCTTAGTTCGCCCAGCACGATTAAAGCGTAAGGATTCACTGGAGAACGCAATATTCTCCAAGCTTGACGCGAGAAACCGAACTTTTTACTATTACTGGAGCTCTCACGATTTCGATATAGGTTTGAATTAAGGTGGTTATAACCCAACTATGCTAGTCATAATGAATCTCTTGATAAAAAATTTAAATACACTTTAAAAAATGAACAACAGAATTAAAAACATAATTTTTAAACTACGTTACATTGTTTAAAATAATCAAATTCATGGAAATAAAGATAAATTGTATAAAGTAGACATGTATTCAGTAGCATAGTTAAGCCGAGATTTCCCGCATCTACCAAGCTTTATTATGGGTTGAAAGAACAAAGTAATCTTCACTTTTTTGATCGATTATACATCAAAACTATACGATGAATAGTGCTGTATTTATGGCATATAATTCAGTAAATAACGAATCAAGTTTTCTCAGATTTTTGTGTCAATTCATCTTATACATCGTTAGTTATCGATATGTAAATGTACAAACACTGATTTACTAACCTCGGCCGCCATAAGAGCAACGTTAAATATCGTAAAGAAGTATGATTTTGGGATCGATATTATTTATCAATTATTTGGTAAATTCGTTTCTAATTTTACATAGATGTTTAATGGTATAGATGAATTTACTTTTTTCAACTTATTGAGTTAATCGGTGTTTTGTTCATATCTGAATAAACCACCTTAAATTATTACCTAATCGTGAGACCTGAAAAAGAGAATAGGGCGATGTATTAAATTTTATTTAATTTACCGCAAAATAATGTAAAGTGAAATCAAGTAACTTTTTCGTAACAAAATAATTAAAAATAATACACACAAAATATTTTGAAAAGAAAAAGACAATACTATATTTTATTTCATTTCGACAAAAACGAGAACATAAATTTTTTTTTCTAAATTTTGGCCAAATCCATTCACTGTACCTCTCACTGACTCCTCGTTCGTGACGTCTTGCTGAAGTTGCTCGGGCACTTCAAGTCTCCGCTTCATCCATGAGGCTGATGAAGTCCTGGTCAATGGGTGAATTGATCTCTTTTGGGATTGTCAGAGGCGAAGTTAGCTTGCTGAGGTCTATTAATCGCATGTCCAAAAGTTTTTGATGCGCGCTTATCTCCGCCTGCACACTGCCGATTCTGGCCTCCACCTTCGTCAAATTGTGCTGGAAATCTTTGCCCTCTGCTGCGCAGGTGTTCGCTTCATTCCGCACAATAATATGCAGGCTTCAACTTTTATACTATAAGGTCCTTCTTAGGCATAAAAAAACTTTTGGCTTTGTTTCCTAATGCGTCCAATGTGTTTAAAGTCTTTACTGAGATTTTATGGCCAATATTGAATTATAAAATGCGTTCTGTAAGCAAGCGTTGCTAAATTTACAGCTTCTTAAAATTTTTTAACTTTATAAAAAGATCTTGCGGTCTGTGTGCGCCCGATTATTCTTTTTCCTCCGATTAAAAATGTATCTAGACGTATTGTAGTCCACGTAATTGCTACCATTTCTTTTTCAATTGTGAAATATTTACTTTCATTGTCTTTTAATGTGCGACTAGCGAATGTAATTATTTATTTTTCTTCTTTATCATTTGCGATAATACGACCACGATTTCAAGGTCGCTTGCATCTATCGTTAATATATATATATATATATAGGCTACTTGTGTCTATCAGAGCTTTGACCTTAATTCTTCCAATTTCAATTTGAATTTCAGGACACCGAATGATATTTATATTAACGCCTTCTGGCTTCCGGGTCGCAGCGCACTTCTATATTTATTACGTTTTCAAAAACATTATATTCAAGATTTCTCATAGCTATTCACGACTACTATTAGTTTTCCAATTCCTCGTTATTTGCGTTTTAAAGCAATTTATCGAGTTCTGCATCCTCGTCTAAATTTAAAGAATCTCTTTGGCTTTTTGCCTTTAAATTTTACTTGTTTATTACGAAGTATTTTCACGTTCGAACGATTGCTTGGCTTTACTTCGCGATCGTTACTCGCGTTTGATCAATGTTCGTCGACGAATTTTAAAGAATTCACGCTATGACTTTCGCTATCTCCATTAAACTCTTTGCGATAAAGATACTTGTTAAAATTGTAAGTACGCGTCGCTTGTGGATTTCTTATTAAAACTTTTTTGATTTGAAAAGCGTTCTGATCGCTTTTCTGTCACTTCATCAACGTCATATGCCGCTAGTCTGCTGAGCGAGTCATATTTATTTCGCGTTTGTTGAGCGATTAAACTATGGCGTATTTCGCATCCAAAATGATTCATTACTTTTTTTAACTAGCTTAGATTCGTTGTAATCCAAGTCTAGTCCCTTAGCTAATAGCCAAAAATATATAAGTTACATATAATTAATACGCGGTTCATTTTTCTACCCAGTCGATACACGTTAAATTCAATTTAGCGTCGATTCGAACGCTTGCCTCATTGAATTCCAGTATCTTTCCTTGAATTTTTTATCGAATTCCTCGTAGTCAGATACCTCATCTCGTTGTAGGAACCGCCATTTTACCTTGGAATGCCGATTACTTAGAGTTGGGCTTGTCTTGATTGTTGGCCCTCGCGGAGCTGTCGCTGAGTAGCATCTGTCTTCCTTTAATCCCGCTTCGAGGGTTAACTACGCTGGAGTACCATCCTTTTCTTGCGCGCGCCGGTTTATACCCGTTTCTTTACCGTGCGCCACTTCTGTATACAGACTGGTCTTCCTATAATCGACCTTGGAGTCAAGCTCCTCGCCTTGAGAATTGCCTTTATTCGCCCCTTTTAAGGAGGTTTATCAGGTTTAGAATTAGCGAACGGATTTTAATGAAATTATAAATACAAGTTTATTATTGTATATTAAACAACGTGTTAAATTTTTAAGTTATTTAGTACCCTTACTAATGAGATATTATTAAAATAAATTTTTGCAATTTAACATTCAGTCTTATGTAGAGTTGCATTATTCTAGACTATTAACTTGAACTGTACATAGATATTAGCGAACGATTTACAGAAAAACTTTCACACGAAGTAAAAGGATATTTAGCGAATATTTTGAGACCTTGTACAACTCGCTAGCTCAACTATAAAACTTATAATTTATATGTTTTTTGTGTGAAATAGCTAAGCTTGAGCAGAATAACATCCATTATTTAAGATATCGGGTACTTCGCATTTTTTGACACAGCGCACTTTATTTGAAATTAATACATACAATATTTAATTTAATGATCTGATAATATAACATTAATCGAAAATGTTAAATAGGTTATTATGCGGTGTATGAGCGTAACAAGTAGGGCCTCGCGAACTTCCTGAATGCCTTAGTTAGCGGCCGGACGCCTTGGGTCGCATACAGCGTGTGTTTATGTCCAACGTGTTCTTTCCGTTCGTTGCATTTGTTTACTGTTGAAAATGATAAGCTCAAATAACACTTGAGCTTGTCATTTTCGCACAATGAGCGCCATTTTGAGGCTGGCGAAGCTGTACAATCTTGTGTTTCGCCAAAAATTGCTGCACAAGGTAAGATGAATGCGCTGGCTTCTGTCATTTTCAACAGTAAACAAATGCGAGGAACGGAAAAAACACGTTGAACATAAATACACGCTGCACGTGACCCAAGGCGTCCGGCCGCTAACTAAGGCATTCAGGGAGTTCGTGAGGGACACTGGCTACGCTCATACCCCACAGAGGCCACCCGAGCGCTCTGGCCCGAAGATATGAACGCAGGTCCGATAGTTTTCGGACACACCTCGTATAGAAAGTCAGCTGTTGCAACTTGGTTTTGACTTCCTACGTACCTGATGAACCTTCTTAACACCTGCTTTAGTCCCCTTTCGCGAACTCACGACTTACTTTGTCTCTCGACCTTGAGATTTGAAGATGCACTACTCATCTTTTTTTCTCTCTCTGGAAGGTCACACTCTTCCTAAATCTTGTAGGGAAAGATAAAGAAACACGCATTGATTTCTTTGCTTTGCCTCGCCGCCGATACGCGAAATTACTTCGAAATGTATTGACGTTTCTAATTCCCGCGCATTAAAATGCAGCAGGAGTATCAGGAACTCTATTATTCGTATTTTCTTTAAAGTTCTTTAAGAGTCTTTTTATATGGTTTATTTATATTATTGTCTTTACTAAGAGGTAAGTATTTTTAAAAGTGGAACCAGAAAGTTATTTTTAAACAATCGTCAAAAGGAAAAATCGGCGCTATAAATTGCTTACTCGATATACAAAGATATTTCAGAAAGGGAGAGAAAGGGAGAGAGAGAGAGAGTGAGAGAGAGAGAGAGAGAGAGCGAGAGAGAGAGGAAACGCGAACGCGCACACAACCGGAACGTATAAATCGAAAGGCACGAACATCGCGATATGCCCGAGTACGTATTTCATTCGAAAATGTTCGTTCCTTTTTTCGTTCTCTGTCTCTCTCTCTCTAACTCTAACTTTCTCTCTCTCTCTCTCTCTCTCTCTCTCTCTCTCTCTCTCTCCAGCTGTCAGTGAAAAATGCCAGAAGAACTGAAATGGAGAACAGAGAGAAATAGACAGACATCGAATGGCCGAGAGCTGGAGAAAAAGAGAGAAAGTATGGATGAGGAGAGAGAAGATGCTGAGCGAAGACGGATGGAAGGGTTTGGGTGCAGTGCGGGTCCCTCTCGCAACGCGTCGTTTCCCGCTATATATATAGAAATACCACTAACGGTATAGCTAGGGGAACCGCGAGGGTGACGTGTGTGCAGTGCTGCAGCCCTTTCCCCCCACCCCGCCACTTTATCTCTTCCACATAATTTGGAATTTATGCGGGCGTGCGAGCGCTGTCGGCCATCGCTGATATAGCTAATGTCGCGCGAGAGCGAGACTTTTTACTCGCGTTCTGGTCTCTTTTGACTCTATCCTTCCTCCCCAACGGCCACACTTTTGTTTATATAGCTGCTAGGCCGCTTTGCTGAGCAACGCTAATTTATGTATATATTTTGTTTGGAGATTGCTGTCCTGTGACTAAATGTATTATGGTAAGCACGAGGGGCCAAGTTAGAATGTCTTTTTATGATTTGGAAATAAATGTGTGCAGAGTGCATAAGCAATTATATTCAGAAGTTTTATTGTTTCTGTATATTATGCATCGGTAAATAAAAAAACACAAAATTTTTAGCGACAGTGCATGTTATGATCATAAATTGTATATAGATACCTGGGACTTCGTTCTACTTTCCTTAAATTTATTGCCAATCGTTATTTAAGATGGCATAGAAAATTTCAATTCGTACAAAATACGGAGAATTTTTTTTTCAACATATACATTCGACGTACTTTAAGTAGAATCACTCGGTATGCAGAAAAAGATATATTATGTGTTACGATGGTATATATATTTTCTATTTTAAATATATATGTATATATCAATCGAACGTATCTCTGCCCGAACGACTTCCCCACGTGTATTTTCACACGCTGAAATCGAGTTCTGTCACAGCCGCCGTAGCTGGAAGAAGCGAAATAAAGTCTCAGTTCGTATATTCCCAATATTCATTCTCAATACATATCTTTGTTGTGCGTGCAAAATAAATGAAATTCCAGCTTACAAACTTTTTCCAGCTATTTTAAAGTTTCCAAGTAATGGGTAAAGCTATGATCGATACATGATATTGTGTTTTACGCAAGTATAACGATGTTTTAGAAGTTTTTAAAATAATATTTACGTTCTTTTGCTGAATTAATAGTAATATTTAACACAGAATAAGGATTAATAAATTTATTAACGTTCTTAGTCTATATGAACATGTCTATTAAGAAAATCGGTTTCTGCTGTATATATATTTTTAGAAATAACATTTACATGAGATAAAAAAATTTGTTTAAGAAAATCCATAGATTTTTTGTACATAAGTTGATAAAACATCTAATTATTTCTGTACGTGATCATTTTGTATGAAATTTTGCTGAAAGTAACTATTGAAATAATTACCCTACAACTTAGCGTTTATCGACCAAATTCTGGACTTGTCTGTACACCAATTATTTGTTTTTTTTCCAACACTTACTTATCTGCCAAATAAAGTATTTCAAAGACTGCGGAGTTGAAAACAAGAAGCTCAGAAACTATGAATATTTTTGAGTTCGAATTACTTGGAAAACGTATACTAACAGAAGATGAACTATATGGGATCATGCGATAACTTCATATTGAAAGCTCTTTTGCATTGAGAAATTTCAGTATTTTAATCGTTATTTTGAAAAGTAATTGGTCAGTTATGACCTCGTGTAAATTGACACCCGAGCCGAAGGCAAGAAATAAATCCATTATAACACACAAAATAATAATAGCTTATGGCTAAATTGTATAGTATGACAATTCGTGTCACCAATTGCGTATTTTACTAATGCAGCGTGATAAAATGCAATGAAGATATGTTTCGGAGAAATTGCGCTACGAATATCATCTCGCTCTGAAACTATGAATATATAGTAACCTTAAGGAAATTTGAACGTATAACGTGATCTTCGTAAAAGCCACCTTAAGCACCCTCCTTGACTCACGTCTAGTAATATCAACCTATGTACATCGTGTATACGCGTAGTGTTGTTTTTATGAGGCATGAAAAATCCGGACCTCGTATGGATAAAGTGAAGGACACTGACTAGGACTCAAGAATTATGTATGATTATCGAGGGTTCATCTTTTGATTTGTGTTTATGAAAATTTTATACCCATATAATGTATTTTTAAATGACTTTTCGAAAAATGTAATCTACGTAGTTCTTTTTTCTACAACATTAAGTTAGATTCTACAAAATGATGAGGATAATCGTTAAGAAATGCATCTTAATCTTTTTCGCAAAAGGATGTTTTGGTATTCATGTATTTTGCGTTATGTGCGCAGAGGTAGTGTTTCTCGTAATTCTTGATGATTCTTGGATAAAGTAATGTGGGGTCTGCAGCGATAACTTGGCATTAAATTCTTCGCCGAACACGAGATACATACACCTACACGACTGCATGCATGGTTATGATATTTATGGACATTACAGTGTTACGCATTCGCGAGAATTCGAGGTTCGATTGTAAAACGAGGAGAGGACACTATTTAATTTAGCTTTTTCGCTCATGTGCGTATTTATTTCTGCATTTGGGTGCAGTCGTGCGAAATAAGGGGAAATTTTTATTCAGTTGAAACGGAATGTTTCCGGCAGTAAATATGTTATTCGTGTTTTTATTAAAAAGTGCAGCTACAGAGATATAATCCTTTATCTTTCACAGTTTTTTTCTGACATAAAGCTCCAATAAGTGATCTATCTATACTTCTTTGTCCTGATAGAATCGAGCGTTTCAATGGCTTTAAAGAATCGAATATTCATTTGATATCTTAAAACAAACGGAAAATCCAATGCCCTTAGTCAGAATAAAATGTGACCCGTTTTCACCTTGCTTTTTTGTTTCATAGCTCCGCATATTCACAAAAGGAACCCTTGCCATTTTTCTTTTGTACCCCCCGATGAACTGCGAAGTATTCGTTAATTTTTTAATCGCATGCACTGAAAAGCATAGACCTGGCCAATTAAAATTTATCAAGTTTCGTTTGCACATTAACTTCCCGACAATAAGCAGCTTCTTAAAAAAAACTTTTATTCTCAATTCCGCGTAAAGATTTCCCTTGGCCGCCGCAGTGCTTCATTATTACAGAGAGAGGTCAGGTGATCAGTGTTTGGAACAAATCAAAATTTAGTACTCCTTAATGACTAAAAAAAAAAAACTGTCCGTCGAAGCCTGCAGCAAAAGTCGAGCAGTTCGCGAGTAATAACTCTTCATCGAACATTCCACGATCCTTACGATCGCAGTTGGCGCGTCTTCGCCCAAGTCCTTTCTGAAATTCTCCATAAAGTACATACGCGCGAATCAGGGCCGACGCAGAGCGACGAGGAGGAGGAGGAGGAGGCGGTAAGGGAGCGAGGCAGCGGCACCGGCTTTAGCGAGAGGTACGCGAAAAATGTTAAGGGCCTTATTCGCCTCGGCTGCACTGCCTGGGCGTCGCCTCGAATTTCCATAACGACTAGCTCATTCATCGGCGCGATGAACAAACTTCTAACGAGGCGAGCCATTACGCGGGTGGCAGCCGATCGAGAATAGTAGTAGAGCTAGAGGGGCTCGGGGGAGGGGGGGGGGGAGGGAGTCGGGGACGCGCAAGCCCCCTGGCGGCATTTCCACTTTCTATAAGAACGCGTTTGCGAGCGAGCGAGAGTTTCTCCTCGGCAGCCTCCGGTTACTTTAAGTAGTGGAGTCCCGGCTGCGGTCGGACAGGCTAAAACTTGCAGTTGACGTCGCGGGCTTAAAGGACTTTCTTTTAGTCGCGCCGCCGCGGCGGAGCATTGGGCAGAGAGAGAAGGAGAGAGAATCTTATACACGCTGTGAGAGCACCCGATAGATTTTCTTTCTCGGCACTTGTGATTTATTAAAAGAATCAAGTCGAGCTTTTTCTTTTCTTCTTATACTCGTTTCCCGTTTTTTTTCTCTCTCAATTTTTCTGAGGGGAGTCGGATAATTATTATTTCGAAGAGCGGTTCTGATGGATTCGCGCGAGCGTTGCACGCCTAGAGTGGATCACCCTTGTTTTTGCATAATTTTCAGGGTTAACTTTAATTGAACTTATGGGACTTGAAAGTTTTAATTGTGCTGATTCGGGGAGCAGACATCGGGGACCGGTAGATTTTAAACGTTTTCCTTTTTGTTTTTCAAATTCAATTGTTGTGAAGCGTTTTGATTCTTTATGGGGAGAATACTTAGTTTTTGGCATTTGGCGACGTATTACTAAAATTTAAAATGCAATATCTAGCTCCTTCGTAAAAAGCTTTATTTATCTATGAATGAAAATTACTTTAAAGAATATTAATTTAAAATTAGTCACCCAAAAATATTTAGTTATATTTTATGCTTCAAGAGCAAAAATCAGAACTTACTTATCAAATACGGTAAACATTTAACTTAGGCTTAGCAATATCGCACCCTGCGAAAGCAGTTTCCCTTTGGTGTAGCTTTGTTATTCTATCTCTGCTTTTTTTAACTATTTAGTTAATAAAAAATCTTTTCAATTTCATTCATTAATTTATTCAAAAGTTTTTAAGGGTAATACTTTTACTATGTAAAGCAACGTCGTCTTTCGTTTGAACAATAATTTTCTCGTGCATCTTATTCCAGGGAAATATTGACACTCCAGAATTTGACGTGAGTGTAAATGTGTCTGGCTGTGCTAGGCCAGCTGTAGAGAGAGAGGAGAGAGAGAGTTTAGCTATTATAAGTTTATTAACAAACGTCATGCACCATCTCTCTCTCTTTCTCTCTAAGAAAATCCACATTCAGACCACCCATTAGAATTTTATGGTTATAGTCAAAACAATACGTTCGCATCGTATTTATGGTCATATGTAACTCCCTAGGCCGCATCGAACTTAAACCGTTCGATCACCTAATAAACCTCGAATATTCTTACTATCATCCACGGCTCGTATGATTAAAAAGTTTGTTTCTTTTTATATTTCTATACTTGTAAATTATAGTACATCTTTGAATTGCGGTATCTTTTGCGTTATTAGTGTCGTTATTAAACCCTAATAATTTTTTTACGTCCCTAGTAGAAATTTAGCCGAGTTGATGACCAGCCACTAGCCATTACCGATCATATACGCGAGTTTTTAAGCGAGCTTACCCGTCTAGCAGACGAATAACCTTGTCTATTTCGCCACAGTTTTGAAACGCAAACTTACTAAGGACTCGGTTATTTTAAAATAATATATTTGCTGATTAATTATAATTTATTCCATTTTAAGCTGATATATTGATATCTAATAATATTAATCAATATTAATGGTCATGTAAATAGACATATTATCATATTTAATTTGATACATTAAACTTAAAAATTTAGCGTTTAATGCATAAAATATTGTGGTTATGCTTAAACAAGCGACTCTCGACTCTTGTTTACTTTTGACGTTTAGTCTTGACGGATCATTACCGAGCATTTGACGATTTGAAACTCTAAATGATGGCTAGTCGAAACTGGCTAACGGCTGGATATAAAACCAGCCGAACTCGTCAATGTTCTACCAGGGGTTCTATTCCTTTTTAAGCATGTAATGTCCACAGACTGTACATATTAAAATTTCAGAAATTAAAATTAAGTAAATTAAATTTTAATATTGTAACGTATACTATGCTTTTCAGAATTCAATAACGTGTATCAAAATTAGTTTATATGCAGAGTTTAAAGAAAATCTATCTAAAATTGATTTTCCAGAGAACGTGCTGAAGAGGAACTTATATGCGTCGCCTGATGCACTCGCACTTCTGGAAATGATCATAGCTTTGTTACAAAAATCTTGATGGGAATTTCGCACCTATTTATGTCATTGTATAAATAAAGATTTGTCATAAGGAATAAGTAAGGAATAAAAATTAATGAAGTAAATAATGATACTAGAAATAATTATGAGTCCCAGTCAACAACTGAATACGTATGTCAAATCGCCTTTTACGCACATTGTATGGAAAAATTTTATTAGAAGTACGGGCGCTCAGGTTATCTCGATTCGTGTGATGGTGGTCCTCGTCAAAATAATCTTCTTCGCTTACTAGTTCCGTAATGTATTATTCTATAACGGCGGCAAACGTATTGACGTGTTTGTACGTGTAAGCTATAATTTTATGATCGAGATTGCCCGATGACGCTGGTCAAACAAGACAACGAAATAACATGAAAGAAAAAATTTGCTTTAATTTATTAAATCTAAATTATTAATGCCTTCAAATTTATTTTAAAGCATTTATGATTAAATACTCTCTTGGCTTCTTAGTCAGTAGATATATATATACATATATATATAAATATGCGTTTAACTCGTAGCAAGATTATTCAACATCTTCTATAAGTGTCTCTCATCTATTAACTGTTCAGTAAAGTGCGTGAGACATCCTAGTCCCTCGAGATGTGCGTTGTGGAAGTCTTACGAGGCAGCGTGACGCTGGCCTGCACTATCTCAGTTAACTTTTAAATCCCTTTCTGTGCTCCGTGGACTCTCCGCCCACTATTCGTCTTGCCGTGTGCTCCGTCACTTTAAGCAAACTCTTTCACTACGAAATGGCTCGAGGGATGCGCTGGTCCAAATTTGCAGATCAGTCGTGAAGGAAGTGCCGTCCATAACTCGCTCTGAGAGCTTTTCAGTTTCGTGTTTCTTGTCAATTTGCATTATTCAATCTCGGAGTAAATATATCGTGAGAGGAAAGTGGATGAGCTTTTTAATTAATCGCGCATCGTTCTTGTGTTTTTGAAAAAGACTTGTGGAGTTTTTCCACCAGCTGGAAGCGGGTTGAAGCGAGTAGACTTAAGAAACTATCTGAATATTCAGCGTATTTAGAATAGGTAAACTTTTTAAGAGCATTGCTATGGATTGTTGAAGGTAGAAATTTACGGTGATATTCGAGTGCTCGATTAATAAAATTTTGCATAGATTTTAAGCACAACTATTTTAGCCATTACTCACAGATTCTTTGGGGCTATGTACAAATTGCGTAACGAAAACTGACTGCGGGAATCGATTCTAGGGGAAAAAATCGAGACGAACACCTATATAACACCTTTTTGTCAGAGTTCAATTTGTTATAGTAATATAGCAATAAACAATCGGCCTCCTGAGAGGGTCTCAAAAAAGATCTCTAACACGGAAGGATTTGCGAAATGAAATGAACTTATCCAATTTCAGTATACAACCTCAAAATTTATCAGTGAGACTACATCCCATGCAGAAGAGTAAAAAAACTTACATGTCAAAAGTTTATCCCTATATTACGCGAAAGGAAGGTCAAGAATCAAGGCCACGAGAACGCACACCGCGAGATATATATATAGAATTGATAAGGGAGCATCGAACAGCTGACTCAAGCCAACTACGAGCAAGGACAAGTGCAATGCCCAAGAGCGAGGGCCAAGGACGCCACAAAAATGACTTGTACAGATAAGAAAAAAAGAGAGAAGCACAAACAAAAACAAGATAAAAAAAATGAAAACACGGAAAAAATAAGAAGAGGGAAGAAAGAAGAAAAATTATAATTTATCTATTAAAGAAAGAGATAACAAAAACAAAACTTTCAATAAACGACATGTAAATATATAAGAGTGAGAGTGGAAAAACACATTAGCATTATATAAAATGAAATATTAATAGAATCGGCACACAGCCACTTTAAGACACACATAAATAATCAGGCACACATAAACGCGAACGAACAAAGATAGAATAAATCAAATAGGATAGAGTAAATTAAGAATAATTAATTTGTAAAGGAAAAAAGGAAGCCTCCTAAGGCAAACAACTTAATAGTATAATAATATATTAGCAATAATAATGAGATTACTGAAATGAACATGTAAATTTTTTTGGAAAAGTCCCTTTTTACCTACATAAGATAAGAGAATAGGAAGATCGAAATAAGATAAAGCCTAGAGCATCAAATCAAAGAAAATGAACAAACTCAACAAAAGAATAATAATAATTAAAATATAATGTAAAGGAGAAAAAGAGGCCGCCGGCAAAACAACCTAGCACTTTAAAAAAAAACAGATTCCCAAACGAGACTTAGGCCAAATATCCTCTTTTTCTCTCACAAATCATAGGAAATAGAATGGCAGCGAAGAAGCATACACTGAAAAAAATGTAGGCAGTATGCTCCTCTAAAAGTAGATGCGCTGCAACACTCTAAAGTGGTGTAACCGCTCTCTCTGTTTGGGGTAACCATTGCTCCAAAACGGTGCAAATACAGCGCCACACGACTGATGATGCAGTTCACTCAGAATCACGAGCAACGGCTTTCCGATGTTTGTGGCTTTATGCGATCGCGTTGACCGCGCTTATAAGTTTTAAGGTTATAACCTTATATTTATAAATAAGTGTGTAAAAAAAATACAATAAAATCCTATATTTTTTCATGTCTATAACATTGCATTGTAATTTACTTTCTCATTTTATGTTTTATTATAAAAATAACTACTGGTTTACGTTTTTTAAATTTATTTTATTATGTTTTATATAAAAATTAAGGAAAAGCTCCGTAACATGTTGTCATTCTACTTACTGTTCTACGTTTTAAAGTCCGAAAACGCAAGAGGTACATTTAAATTCATTTAAATTTATTCAATCACGCACTATAATATACATTAATATAAGAAAAT
>UELU01099466.1:0-10509 GCA_900490025.1 Megastigmus dorsalis
AACTTGATCAGTCTCAAAAATCAGTCTTAACATATGTCTCGAACCTTAAAAGTAATATCACAGAGCATCTTAGATTAAAAATACAAATAAACAAAATTACAAAGTAGTCGATATCTATCTTACAAAACATTTAAAATTAAAAGGAAACATTTACTCAATCCAATCATTCATATCACACTCACTCTAATAAATACACTCACACCTTTAAAATTGTATAGGGGACAAAACAAAGTAAGTTAACATAAACTCATCTGTTTGTCTCTAGTGCGTAGTGTAAGTCAATATTTTTACGTTCTGTAGTCCTACATTTGTCACGGAGAGAGAGGGAGAGAGAGAGAGGGAGAGACAGAGGCAGAGAGAGACCGTTAGAGAGACAGAGAGAGAGAGGCAGAGAGAGAGAGAGAGTGAGACAGAGAGATGGTGAGAGAGAATTAGAATTAGAATTAACATGTATGGTTACAATTCGTTTTAAATAACAGAAATAATAACAATAATAACAATAAAAACATAGTAATAAAAACATAGTAATAAAGATATTAAACATAATGAAACATAGTGTAATAATGATAATAGTAACGAAGTAAAATTAAAAATAAAAATGCTCGATTGATGTAATAATTAAATAAAAAGAAAAAGATATTAAATGATAAAAAAAAAGTGATTTAAGATGGCTAGTAGAAATGATTTTAAGTATTAGCATGGCTCTTGACAATGGTCTGCAGGCACCGGTGACGCTGAGAAGAGGCGATCGTCGTTCCTTCGGATGGATTGATTTTTGATGGTGGGTTGATCACTCCCTTATTCCTTCCAGCCGCACTCTCGTGGCCCAGTCGGCCCTGTCGCGATCCAGCAGCTGCTGGAATAGGCGGGGCTTAAAGCTCACGACGATGTTAGGGCTGAACTGCAACGGACCCAGACTGTTGAGCAAATTTGACGCCGTGATGGTGAAGGATCGCCGCTGAGCTTCAGTCCTTGGCGTGCTGAAAGTGAGAAGTCCGGGAGGGAGGCGGCTGGAGGAGCGCACGTTCACGTTAACATTCGTACGCCGAAAGTTGACGGCCAAGTAGGCTGGGTTACGGAATGCCATGATGTTGAATGCTAGCGAGCCTATGAAGTACTCGCGGCGTCTGGCAGCAGAAAGCCAGCCCAGGCTAATGCGATGCGGGGTGACATGCCCCATGCGGGGAATGGTGCCACAAACGAAGCTCACGCAAGCATTAAGAGCGCGCTGAATCTTGGTGCTGCGCGTTTTGTGTAGATCATGATAGACAGCGCACGCATAGTCGAATTGCGGGAAGATTAGGCTCTCAACTAGATTCTTCTTCGTGGAAATGGAAAGAGCGTGTTTGTGGAATTTAAGGATACGAAGAGAATAATGGATGCGACGTAGAGCTTGGTTCACATGCGGTGACGAGTGGAGAGTGGGGGTAATTAAAACGCCAAGATTCTTAACAAGGGAGGCGTTCGGGATTGGAACCCCGAGAATAGTGACTTTGGGGATGCTCTCAATGTCTATGCGTGAGATGAAAGCCTCGTTGCCTAGGAGCATCACCTTCGTCTTCCCGAGGTTAAAAGATAGGCCATTTGCGGCAGCCCATGCGGCCACTACCTCCGCTTCTCGAGTAATGGTCGCGATACCCTCGTGGAGATCAGCCGGATGAAAGGAGTGGTAGATCTAAGTGTAGTCGGCGAAGATCATATGTCGTGCGACGCTCATAACGGATGGAAGGTCGTTAATGAATACAACAG
The DNA here is from genome assembly GCA_900490025.1 of Megastigmus dorsalis. Classification (NCBI taxonomy): domain Eukaryota; kingdom Metazoa; phylum Arthropoda; class Insecta; order Hymenoptera; family Megastigmidae; genus Megastigmus; species Megastigmus dorsalis. Next base: position 1,750 of record UELU01099466.1, read on the forward strand.
AGAGGAGTGATCCAAGAACGCTCCCTTGCGGGTCGCCGGTCATAACTTTGATCCTTTCTGAGGTCGAGCCACCCTCGTCTACCATTGCTTGGAGCCTATCATGAAGATAGGCGTAAAACCAAGCGTGGGATGCGTAGGAACCCATTAATCGCTTGAGTTTTTGAAGCAGGAGGCCGTGGAGGACTGAGTCGCACGCTTTCGAAAAGTCGAATAGCACAAGCGCTGTGATCATTCGCTTATCTATGGCTGCGCGGATGTCGTCGAGTACCCCCAACAGGGCCGTCTGACTGCTATGCCCCCGGCAAAAGCCGGCCTGTCGTGAGCCGAGGAGACCAGACAGCTCGAGGTGGCGAGAAAGTTGATCGTGCGCCACGCGCTCTAGTGCTTTTGAAAACTCGCTAAGTAGTGCGATCTGTCTAGTGTCAGACATCGATGACATCGTGGCCTTTTCGCCAGGGGAGAGAGAAAGGTTCGTCTCCAAAAGTCGGGGAAAGCGGTGCTACTCAGCGAGAGATTCAACAGAGCTGTGATCGGGGGTAGGATCATTGGAGCCGCCAGCTTGAGCATTGCCAGCCCGACGCATTGGAGGTGGATTTACCGATGGCCAGCGATTTTTCGCGCTGTAATACCGTCGCAACGTTAAACAGCTGACCAGCGGGGGCGGTAGGCGACGCAGAGTCAGAGGCAGAGACAGAGACAGAGAAGAAGACAGAGATAGAGACAGACAGAGACAGGGACCGAGAAAGAGAGAGACAGAGACAGAGACAGAGAGACAGAGACAGAGACAGAGAGCGTCAGGCGACCAGGAGTAAGCGTGCGCAGAGAGCGCGTGAAAATAGTTTTACAGACTATTGGCGGAATTGATAGTTTAAATGTAATAGAAATGAAGTCGTGGCCGGCAATGAAAGGAGAGATAGATTTAGAGTAAGAAAGAAGAGAAGAGTGATTATTTAAAATGAAGAGGTCGAGCCAGGTGTGCGAAGGGCGGTTGCGATATACTGCGTGATGAGTAGGCTCCGACGGCAGCAAGAAGAGCGAGAGGGCATCTATGATCTCGTGAAGGTGGGAATAGGCTGAATCCGCGACAGCCATGTTAATGTTGAAGTCTCCCGTAATGATCACGTCCCTATACGCCAGAACGAAGTTTGCCAGGATATTGAAAAAGTCTTCTTTTAGGATAGGCGGCGTGCGGGCGCCTATACATAACCGCGAAAAGAAGAGCGGTATGCTCCAGAGAGAGCTCTAATATGAGATACTCCGGTGAGTTTTCGAAGATGTTAGATGTGTGAGCGAGCATTTTGACTTTAAGAATATCTCTAATATAGGCGCTCACGCCCTCACCCTCTTTTCCGATCCTGTCATGACGAAAGAAGTGAAATCCTGGCAGTGGAATGATTAAGTCGGCGTCCTGCTAAGTGAGAAAACTCTCAGTCACTGCTAGGACGTCAACGGGGTGAGATGAGATATGAGACTCGACTAAAGAAAAATGAGTTTTCAGTCGATTCACATTTATGTGCGCGACCGAAAGTTGTGAGGAGTTTCTTGGCGGATCCTGTGACCTGCAGACCGTGCGAGAGGCAGGCGCCAGATACGCCAAATCGGCGGCAGAATAAATTGGCATAAGTGGGTCTGAAGGCGAGGCCAGCATGCAGACCATCAGGTCACAGACCACCGGTCTCGCGTAATTGAGGCGCTTATACTCTTGAAGGGCGCGACTAAGAAGCTGGTGGACCTCCTTCGGCCAAAGTGCGCGAATAAAAAGCTGCGCCGGGCCGCCGGAACCCAGAATCGAGTCGCAGCTGAGATTTTTAAGCCTTGAAGAGCGCGACAGGACCAGGTCACGTTTCTGAGGCGAGGCAAGCCTGATTACGAGCGCGCGGGTGCCTTGGCCCAGCGCAGAGCCGGAGGAGGCCGCAGTAGATAAAGGCGCGCGGGTGCCAGCCGGGAGCGATTCGCGCGTCTTGGCAATTGAGCCTACGAGGAGAGGCAGCTGAAGCGCAGTGAAAACACGCGCGGTGGTGAAGAATCTCGCAGGTAACCGAACCTTCTCTTCCCCTAAAGCGCACGGGCCCGCTCATAGCTGGCTTGAGCTCGATAGCCGCGACGCGCGCAGTGAGGTTGCTCACAGCTGTACTTGATTCGCGAGGTGACTGGTGCCTGAATGTTGCCACAAAGGGCGATGCAGTGGTCCCAACTGAACGAGCCGAAAATGGGCACTCACGGGTTCGCAAAGCGATTAAATTCGCTCACGAGAATTTCGCGGAAATTTCGCGCTATGAACCTAACCTCAAAGGTTTGCGAAAATATTGCAGCTAAAACTCACTCCAGATTAATTGAGCACAGCCTCACAAACAGCACCAGCGTGAGCGGACAGTCCAAGGATAAGAGAGAGGGAGAGAGAGAGAGAGAGACAGAGAGGCAGAGAGGCAGAGCGAAAGAGAGAGAGAGACAGAGACAGAGACAGAGGTAGAGAGAGAAAGAGAGACAGGGTGAGAGGCAGAGAGGCAGAGAGGCAGAGAGAGAGAGAGAGAGAGGCAGAGAGTAGAGTAGAATAGAGTAGAAATCATTTATTTGAGACCGTATAACCCCATTTGGCCTAGCTGCATTACAGTTGCGTACATTATTTACATAATATAATAATATATTCGTAACTAGTAAAATAAAATATAATAAACAATATAAAACAAAACAATAATTATAAATTTGCTCTCTTTGGCAGGCTAAAAGATAAAACTAAAAGCAAAGATAGTTTTTGTAGTTATTGAGTTGATAATGGTAATAGTAATAGTAGTAGTAATAGAAAAAGTAAGTGTAAATGCCCGATTATACTGCCGAGTAGTGAGTTTAAAGTAGAAAATTGAAAAATATAAGAGTAAAATAATAATAATAAAGAAAACTAAGGAAAAACGATAGCGAGGCAGTCTCTTGAGTGACTAGCTCCTGATGGTCTTTGCTGTTGAAGGAGACATCGGATGGTGTAGCCATGGTGGTGGAAAAATTGATCTCTCAACCGTCCACCTCAAGGCCCTCGAGCTCCACTCGTTGGTTCCAATCGGCCCGGTCGCGTGCTTGGAGTTGCGAGAAGAGGCTGTCCTTGAAGTTATGCACGCGAACAGGGTTGAACTCTAGAGGCCCCAGCTGGTTTAGAAGGTTGGACGCGGTGATGAGGAAGGACCGCCGCATGGCCTCTGTCCTGGGAGTAGAGTAAGTGAGGACCCTAGGCGGGAGACGGCTGGAAGTGCGCGCGCACATGTCAACATTCAAACGCGTGAAATTGACGACCAAGTAAAGGGGGTTGCGTTACGCCAAGATGTTGAACGCCAAGGAGCCTGAGAACTACTCCCGGCGTTTGGCCGCAGAGAGCTACCCTAAGCTAATGCGGTGCGGAGTGACATGTCCGCGAAACGGGATATTGCCACTAACAAAGCGCACACACGCACTAAGTGCACGCTGAATCTTGGTGCTGCGCGTTTTGTCAAGATCATGATAGACAGCGCACGCATAGTCGAAATGCGGAAAGATAAGACTTTCAATTAGGTTCTTCTTCATGGGAATAGAAAGGGCGTGCTTATAGTGCTTAAGAGAGCGAAGAGAACTGTATACCCGACGTAAAACTTGGTTCACATGCGGGGTCCAGTTGAGAGTGGGGGTAATCAAGACACCAACAGTGTTGGGCACCCGACCGTTCAAAAGTGCTCCAAATGACTATGTTCAAGTCGCAAGAGCAAAATATCTTAGTAAAACTTGTCCAATTCATCGGACGACTACCTTCACGTTGCTCGCGCAGTCGTTCACCGCGAATATGCATTCCGTTCCGTTCGTTCCTCCATTTACGAGTTTATATTTGAAAATTGCATCGAAAAATTCGCAGGCACATCAGCTGATGTAAAGTAACATCTGCGTTTAAAGTAATAAAGAAAAAACAAGAAAACCGATTTTGTTATGCATCCGATGAAAAGAAAAAAGTGTAAAAATGTAGTATTAAAAGCAAGTAAATCTGAAAGTTAGAGATTCGTTTTTTGTTACACTCAACACATAATTTTATAATTAGATAACTTCTTTGTAGGTTACAGCTGAATCAACGTATCATATCTTTGCTGCTGACTGGTTTTACAAAGTTCATTATTGGAGACCAGGAGGTATACTTAAATGTTTGCCAATTTTTGTTTTGGCTCTTTTTTGAGAGACTCAGCTGCTTGAAATTTATGAAGCAATACCTAATGCTACTTTGGAAAAAATGAATGAGGTAGTTCGAGGAGTATTAAATATTTGTACTTTAGTTTATCTTTGGGTAGGATTTTTTGGATACATTGGTTTTGTACTCGATCTTATACAGGTATTTGTTATGCAACTATGAACATTTACATTCAAAATTTTAATAATCTGTAAAAACTTTGTATTAATTTTTTCCAGCAAATATTTTGATGAGTTTTGAATCAAGTATGAAATGGAGAAACGGACGGAACGGAATGTATATTCGCGGTGAACGACTGCGCGAGCAACGTGAAGGTAGTCGTCCGATGAGTTGGACAAGTTTTACTAAGATATTTTGCTCTTGCGACTTGAACATAGTCATTTGGAGCACTTTTGAACGGTCGGGTGCCCAACACTGGACATCAAGATTCTTTATTTAGGATGCGTAAGGAACAGGAACCCCGCGAATGGAGGTCTAAGCGAGAAATGAAAGCTTCGCTGCCCAAGAGCATCGCCTTGGTCTTCGCGAGGTTAAGATAGACAGTTATTTGCGGCCCAGACGGCCACGGCCTCCGCATCGCGAGTGATCGCGGAGATGCCCTCACGAAAGTCGGCAGGCGGAAAAGAGTGGTAGATTTGAGTGTCGTTGGCAAAAATCATATGCCGCGCGACACTCAGGACTGATGGCAAGTCATTTATGAAAACAATGAATAATAGTGGGCCGAGAACGCTCCCTTGGGGAACGCCAGCCATGACCTTGACCCAGTCTGAGGTCGAGCTACCCTCGTCTACCACCGCCTGCAGACGACCGTGCAAATAGGCGTAGCACCACGCGAGGGCTGCATCGGAGCCCGTGAGACGTTTGAGCTTTTCGAGCAAGAGACTGTGGGGAATCATGCCGAAAGCTTTCGAAAAGTCGAAAAGGACAAGCACAGTTATCATGCGCTTGTCGATGGCTGCTAGCACGTCGTCTAGAACCCCTAGGAGAGCCGTCTGTATACTCTGTATTCTGTTTTTGAGTAGCTAATGGTTGAAGAAGAATCGTGGGTTATGAAGAGGTCAAACCAGGTGTGTACTATGTGATCTCTTTGCATAGAGTGATGAGCTGAGTGAGATGGGACGAGAAAAAGAGAGAGAGAATTGATAAGCGTGTGAAGATGGGAAAAGTGAGATGTTGCGGCTGCCATGTTGATATTAAAGTCGCCTGTGATTACTACATTTTTATAAGATGGCAAAATTCCGGCAAGGATGTCAAAGAAGAGATCTGGATATGCGGCGCTCGGACGCCTATACACAACAAAGAAAAGGAGGGAGTTGTTAAGGTGCGAGATTGCAAAGATTAGAAATTCAGGAAAATGGCTGTAATGGGCGCAACAAGAGTGGGAGCTACAAGCTTCAGCATTTGGGAGGAAATGCCGTCTGGTCCCATCGAGTGAGAAGCAGACCCGTTTATGGCACGCAGAACAATCTGCTGTGAAACCGCGGAAAAACAGAAAAAGTTTGCAGACTCTAAAGGAGCTGCCTCGCGCGTGGACAATAGGAGTCGCTCGAAAGAATCAGGCGAGAGCGGGGAAGGTGAGCAGTAACGCTCGTGTACTGGCGATTTAGGTCCGTACACGAAAAGCAGCTGAAAGGCGACGCTCGCACGGAACCACAGACCCCCATGCGCTTTAGCTCGCGCCATTTAAGATAAGTATTTTTCGCGGTATCCAGTCTGTTAGAAACAGCGATTGATTTTTGTGAGTGAGATGGAGTAGAAAATTTAAAAATGCTAGTGATGTCATGCCCCGCGATGAGCGGTGACGGTGATTTTAGATAGGATAAAACAGCTGCAGAGTCTTGTACAATAAAAAGGTCCAACCAAGTGTGGGACACATGGTTGAGACTAATGGCATGATGAGTGGGTTCAGAAGGAACTAAGTGTAATGAGAGTGTGTCGAGAGGCGGCGTCGTCGACGCTCACATTGCAGTTAAAGTCTCCCGTGATAATTACATTAGTGTAGATAGATAAAAGAGTAGACATGGTATTAAAAAACTGATCTGGGTAGGCCGCTCTAGGGCGCCTGTAAACAACCGCAAAAAGAAGAGTTTTATTTCCATGGGTCAGCTCCAGTATGATAAATTCGGGCGAGTTTGTAAAGAGCGGCTCGGACGAAGCTAGTATCTTAACTTGAAAAAAGTTACGTATATATACACCAACACCCCCACCTTCCTTGCCAGCTCTGTCATTTCAAAAGAAATTGTAGCCAGGTAAATGAATAACGGCGTCAGAATCGAGGTCGGTGAGGAACGTCTCGGTAGTGGCTAGAATATCACACGCGTTGTCCGCAACGTACGCCTCGATGAGTGTGAAGTGTGATTTTAATCTATTTACGTTAATATGAAAAACATTTAATACATTACAATTTATAAAAGGCCGAGGATCACTCGGTTGCTGGGAGTGAGTTACTAGTGGTGAAGATGTGTGAGCAGCACGCAGCGAAAGCGGCAGATTCGCTACTCTTCACGAGATACGAGGGGTCGGCTGGAGAGCCTTCAAATCTGCCTCGTTGAAAACTGGTATGAGAGGACCAGAGGGCGATGTTATCATATGCACTATGAGATTGCGAACGGAGGGTCTGGCCAGAGTGCTCGCAGAAAGAGAGCCGAGCCGCAGCTCTCGCCCAAGATCTCCTCGTAACGTCGACCCTTTAAGTTTACCGCCCGAGAGATTAACAAGTCACGCGCGCCTGGGGAGGAAAGACGCAATAAAAGACCACGAGCTGCGGATTCACCCGTACTTGAGACCACAGTCGATGATGCGATTGCGGGCGCGCCGCTACTGGGAGCCACTCTCGGGTAAGGAGAATAGAACCCGCTATGAGTGGGAGCTGGAGAAATGCGAAAAAGCGGCCCACAAGTGCTGTGTCGTTCAGCGGCACTGAGCGAAGTATGCCCGTGATAAGCACCTCGCAAGCATCTGCGTTTTCACCCGCTGTGGTTTGGGAGCCTCGCGACAACTCGGCATTTTCGAGAGCTTAAACGCGCTATGTGAGAGTTGAGACAGCCGCGCGCGTCTCATCCAATTCGGCTCTGAGTTGCGTACTCAGCTCATTTATGCCGCGTTGAAGATTTTCCATGTCGCGCCGAATGGCCGCGATCGTGGAGCCGTGAACCGTCACCCATGGGGAGATCCACGCTGGCAGCACATCACCCATGATGGTCGCAGAAGCTGCAGAAAAGGGCAACTTTGAGTCCAATTTGGAAGCTGCAGCACGGAGAATCGGTCTCGGACTCGCTCAAGCTTGAATTCGCACAGCACTGCTTAGAAGCATGTGCAAGAGAAGGAGAGATGGGCGAACCAAGCCTCTTCTGTACGCACAGCTCCACGAGGTATTAATTTATTTAGCCACTATAAGGGTGATTAGAAATGCATGACTGATATAGCACAAAATAGCAGAGAAATGTAAAATATTTCCCTGACTGGAGCTAGTTGAAGCGGTCGTATGTATAGCCCGTTCCGTTTCCTGTCTCATGCGTGTTACGGAAATGGTCGTCGCCACCTAGCGGGGGCCGCCGCAACAAGATGCGACTGGTGCCATCTAATGGCTGCGATGAGAGTACAGAAATACAAAAATTCAATCTGAAATCCGAACTGCGCAGGCGCTAGTCAATGCGGTGAAGGACGCAGCGAAAGATTAAGGCAGTATAGCCAACCTTTGAAAAGAAAGTTTTGGGCAGGACTGCCAGTTTTCGGCGAAAAAAGCAGGCGAATGTGAACACGAGACCTAACCTCAAAAGTTGAGAAGGCTGAGCAAAAACTTGATGAGTACTCACTTTCATGGGCAAAAAACGAAAGAGACAGAGAGAGGGAGAGTGAGAGAGAGTGAGAGAGAGAGACAGAGAGAGACAGAGAGAGACAGAGAGAGATAGATAGATAGATAGATATTCTTTTATTTGTATAAGTATACAAAAATGACATAACAATCGAGTATAACAATACATTTCAGATAATAACTTTTACAATAATGCGCTTTATCAGTCTTATAAGAAATTGCATTCAGTCTTTCTATGATATCACAGGCATAATATCTTGATCAGTCTCAAAATCAGTCTTAAAATATGTCTCAAACTTTATAAGTAATATCACAGAGAGACAGAGAGAGAGAGAGAGAGAGAGACAGAGACAGACAGACAGAGGCAGAGAGACAGGGACAGAGAGACAGAGGCAGAGAGACAGGTACAGAGAGACAGGGACAGAGAAGGCAGAGACAGAGACAGAGACAGAGAGAGATAGAGAGAGACAGAGACAGAGAGAGAAACAGAAAGACAGAGACAGAGAGACAGAGAGAGAGAGAGACAGAGAGAGAGAGAGAGACAGAGAGAGACAGAGAAAGAGTGAGAGACAGAGAGACAGACAGAGAGAGAGACAGAGAGAGAGAGACAGACAGAGAGACAGAGAGACAGAGACAGAGAGACAGAGACAGAGAGACAGAGACAGAGAGACAGAGACAGAGAGACAGAGACAGAGAGACAGAGACAGAGAGACAGAGACAGAGAGACAGAGACAGAGAGACAGAGACAGAG
>UELU01099468.1:0-13153 GCA_900490025.1 Megastigmus dorsalis
GCTTAGATCTTTAATACTGTTCATTGCAAGATTTAATATTTTTTATCAATAAGTATTGAAATATTTTACTGTCGACTATTAAAATGATTGAATAAGTTTTATGATATAAATAAGCTATCCAGTATTTTTTAAAAAGGAAGCGACAATCAATTTTTGGTGTAAGCTAGCTCAGCTAGCTGTTCAATTGTCCCTGCATCCCTCCGCGCTCGGTGCAAGCGTACGCGCGACCTCGAGCGACGACCGCCACTCCCCACCTCTTCGCGCTGCTCCATTCCACCTTTCGCCGCCGAGACTGCCGTCCGCTATAGCCGCCCGCTGATTGGTTCATCTTCTTAACTTTTAACAATTAATAACTCGGAAACTAATTGTCAGATCGAAAAACGAGAAATATACGTTATTCTTAGAATTTTGAGATCTATCGAATGGTATACGTCCTGTTATCCGAAATTAATCCATCCTGTATAAGAGCTACTACATTTATCAACAGATAGCATTTGACAAATTCGTGGCCCGGCTATCTGCCGAATTCGCAGTTTCCTTCATACTTCTTTTCCCGGCAATTTGTTTCCAAGTGGCCTTTTCCATAACAATAATTGCAAGTTTCGACCGCTGGAGCTATCCGTATTGCAGCATTTTCAGTATATGGAATATCGTTATGGTCCTGTATTTGGTCTGCACATCGATCTTCCTCATAATCTGTATAAAAATGGTCTTCCTCTATTCCATTTTTTGTATCATCATGTGGTTGAGGGTATGGCTGTTGCGTTTGTGTTTGATTTGAGGCTGCCATAAAACAATTTATAGCCCTTGGCTGGGAATGCTGCGTAGGAGGCAGAGGTCTTGCGTATCCAGTAAACTTCGGCCTCGGTGTTTTATACAATACTGTTGCTTTCGCTATGGCATCAGCTAGACACTTTGCTTTTCGTTTTGTACGCGATATTCAGGGGGATCGTTGTGTCGTGCTAAAAAGAATTGTAATGCTTCGCGTTTAGCTGTTGCCGAATGATATTCGAAATCGATTCCGTCTGAATCGATCGTGCTTTCGATAGCTAATAAACGTCTATGTAAAAGTTTCTGTGTTCGCAAGCCCATAATCTGCTACCTGTTCTCCTGACCTTTGGCAGAGGTTATACATCTGCTCTCGGATCTCTTCTGGCCTGCCGACGTATCCAAATTTACGCATGTGATCTTGTAGGAGATTTTCAATCGAGCTATTATCTATAGCCCTAAGATCGTACGCTTCTTGTGCCTTGCCTTTTAGTTTTCGGGCAATGCAATGTATAATCCAAATTTCCTCTGTATTTCTATATCTATTTGAAAAATCTCTACATATTGATATGAACTGAGCTAATCCGTCTGGGCCTCCTCTGTATTCCGGAATGCAATTTGCTGCTTGATGAAGCGCGTTATTCGCGGGGGCTGCATTAAATCCTACAGGCATCCGAGTGGGTCTTCGATCTGAACTAGGCCTGTTAGAGAATACTTCAACTGAGGGCTCTTGGTGAAAAGCCTCAGCGTATGTTGGTCGAGAGGTAGTTAAGTTTGGTGCATTCTATAACGAATCTAATCTGTCTGAATCGTCCCTTGTCGTCTTGCCTGTGGTTGTATTCGGAGATACGACTGTCCATCGGCATCCGGGTACCGGCACGGGTATAGCGTCCAATCCGGGTCGAAGGGTTATAATATACGGTTCTCCGGTTTCTGTCTCTATCTCGCCTAATGGAGATTTCGCTCTAAATGCCATATATGTCGGATCTGTGAGTCTACTGTCCGGCACGTCGTATGAGTTAAAGAAATCTGTGTTTTCTGGCATTATGTTTCTGTGAGTTGCCATGTCTTTCTTTGACTGACGCGCGAAACGCAAAAAAATTCTGCGTTTCGAAATAATTTTGAAAGCAGTGGTTATCGCACGTTAATGCGATAATACAATAAAATATTTTACTGATTTCAATACCATCTTAACATCAAATGTCGACTCAAGCGTTTTGAGTTATACGAGTATTTTATTAATGTCAATAAGTATTGAATAATCCCAAAATATCTAGCAATGTACTCGGTATAGATTTAAATCTATAGTTTCTGCGCAAGTTCGAAATTGTCTAATAATTCTTTTAATTAAAAATTTGATAAATAAATTTATTTAATAATAAAGGGAGAAAAAATCCTTATTTATTCTTTATAGATTTAAATCTATAATTATTTTTAACGTGAATATTTGTGACAGAGTCGCGAGTTCAATTGAGTTACCTTTCCTTTCGCGAAAATCTACCCACACTAAAAGGGACAGAATAATATTATATAGTGATAATATATAATCCACTTGCCTTAATAGGACCAAGACGATCAGCAACCAAAATCCGGCGATTCTTGACATCCTCTCAAATAATTGGCCCTTGGGACTAAATGGTCTTCCTTCAGTGAATAATTACCGCGATACGCGAACGCGAATTCTAACCTTGGCGCTCACTGGCGATAACCCCACACTTAGTACCAAAGTTCTTATGTTACGTTCGAAAGGGACGTAAAATAATATTATTTTATTTAAATTATATATCTATACGTATATATAATTTATGTGGTTCCGGTCACTGTCTCAATTGGATAATTTTAGTATCCAATTATTTACCGTGAGGTTGGGTTAGAATTTATGAGTCGGAGTCTTTTATGATTTAAACGTTATTCGTTTATTCAATACTACCCGAGAGAGATCGCATATACTTGACGTGTCTGTCTACTCGAAGGACTGTGACTGGAATTAGCTCAATCGCCTCGATTTGTCTCTAATTGAAGCTTAAAAATGGATTGACTAATGTGTCTCTTTGGATCAGACAGGATACCTTGGTTCCTGCCGAAAATCCAGGGAGGTGGTAAAGATAAGTATGTAAGGAATCCGTCGAGTAATGACAGTTCAGCGCGTGAAGCAATCTGCTGCGCTTAGTAGCTGAGCTGAACGCCTGACGCGCGAAAAATATGGTATTCAGGTGTGTGTGAACGACCTTTGAAGAATGCGATCTCTATGCTTTTGCGTATAGCCAAAGCTAAAGTGATGTTTCGACAGAGGTTGGTATGTGAAATGAAATTTAAAAATGAATATACGTTTCGGGACGTAACATAATGGCCAATTAAAAAAAAATGTGAATAGCGTTGTCACGATGTAAAGTTTGAAATTCTCTCTGACAATTTTTTTTCGAAAAAATGATAAAGTAAAGTAAATATTTGACGACGAATTTTAATTCAGCGCTGCAAATTCTATAAAAAATTACATATATCTTGTAAAAATTTCATGTTTACTCTGCGTAGAAATGGATAAGTGTAAAACTACCAAAAAAACTCGAAGTTTATACGAATTTTTTAAGATTAAAATATATTTACAACATCTTATGCATATTTTTTTTATTTAATATTGCTTCAGTTTCAAAATGCCGCAAGATTTTTTCTCATGAATTTATTCTATCCAAAGTTCTACGATTGTGAAAAAAAAATTAACAGTGTGTGCCATTTTGAATTTTGAAGTCGAAAAACCACTTTTCTATTATAATCTGCTTGACTATAATGTTCTGAGCTTAATCAATAATTTATTTGAAAATAGAAAATCATGATTTGATTGAATCTCTCGACAAATTATGAAAATATATCGATTTTTCTCAGTTTTAGCCCGCCGTATTACATCCGGAATGACGAATATAGAGAAAAATAAGTTTACAATAGTACTCAGCGATCCGAAAGAACCTCTTCTACGAATTTTTATCGAAATCAATCAAAATTTAAAATTATCCGGACGCCATCTTTGTCCATCATCTTGAATTTTGAATTTAAAAAAACATTCCACATTTACCATGTTTTGACATTTTGTTCCAATAACGGTAGCTACTGGATGCTTATTTTTAGCGGTTTCTTCTTAAGCCTTAATGGGTTAATCCATTCAATGAATACAGTTACAAAATTCGTTTACGGTATTTACGGTAATATGCCCCATCTATCGTCCGCACCTTGTCGAAGGCCGGCCTCACGGCCGACCGAGTGATGGGGCTTACGGGAGCGGTCTTTCTATGAACGGAAGGCAACTCTCAAACTAATGGCGGACCATCGTGTTTGCCGTGCGATGCGGCCCGTGCGACGGCAAAGGGAGATCCTGGGAGGGGAAGCGAACGGAGGTTGCATGCCGAAGTGACCTGAACCACCTTTGGCTTCTGCTGCTGTCAGGACGGGAGGCCGACGTCCTAGCCAGTCGTGGCAAATCGGCATCGGCGAGTGCGTTGTGTTGCGTGATGCCTGCCGGGAACTCTCCAGGTGGAAAGTTCGAGAGTGTGGAGGTGAGCTAGCGGGATGGAGCGTGCTATATCCCGGCATGATGTACCCAGTCCGTCACCGCTTACAGACATGTGTTGGGGCCATGCCGGCTGCTCCCATAAACGGGGGGACCCAGAGGATCGGACACATGTCGGGACGAATTTTGAATGTTTACAGGATGGCACAAAATAAAGGACACAGCGATGAGGTAGGTGAAATGAGCACGAATGTAGTGCTAGGACTCCCAGAGGTGAGTAGGAGCAGAAGAGAAAGCGCTACAAGCTTCATGAGCACCCTGAGTGACGCTGACAGCCTGAGAAGGCTCTCGACTCGAGCGTCCAACGTGATCGACGAGACAATACGAGCCATGCTCCAGGAATTAAACAAGATGGATAGGGCTATCGAGAAACAGAAAAACATCTCGAAGGACGTCAAGGAGGGCTTGAAAACAATGCGAGCCCTCCTGACGGACCTCGTAGGTGCCCAAGAGGAAGAAAGAACGACGGCGACTGTGGCCAGGACACAGAAGCGCCGAAGAAACTCAGACGAGAGCCCGGAGGGGCCAAGCAGGAATCAGGTGGTACCCAAAAGAAAAAAGGCCACCAACACCGAACGGATCCCTGTTGTTCAGGTGCAGGGAGATGGAAGGGGCGCAAACTCAAAGGGAAGCCGCGCCCCTTAAACAGAAACTGATCCTCAGCCTGGCACGAGCCAGAGTCAACTGGGAGAAGGCTGGGAGATGGTCAGCAAAAAAAAACAGAAAAAGAAAAAACAGAAGAAAAAGACAGAGGACCGATAGACGGGACGGACTGCAGCACCAAACCGACCGGTCCCCAGACGTCGAGGAGGCACGATATTAGTCGTTCCAAGAGAAGGCAAGACGTTCGCCGAAATGGTACGGACGCTACGGACAATCGACGACCCCGACAACAAATTCGAAGTTAGGGGAGTGACGAAAATAAAAGACGGAAACATGCTGATACGGACTAGGGGTGACGGACGAACAGAAGAACTGAACGGACGTCTACGGGATACCGTGGGGGAACAAGGATCGTCGACCTCGACTACGTAACAGAGACAAAAGAAGTGACAGACGCACTGACTACAGCACTGGGACCGAACGCGGATCGGAAGGTCTCGGTCCTTGGCCCAAACAACCCGGGACAGAGGCTGGCCATCTGCGAACTTGACGCACAAGACGCAACGCGACTGCTCCACATGGGACACATATGCATAGGGTTTGTCAGCTGCCGCGTCAAGACCCGTTTGACAGTACCGAGGTGCTGCAAGTGCCTTGGCTATGGACACTACCGTGTTAACTGCAACGGACCGGACAGACGCGACAGATGCTGGAAGTGCGGCGATGCCGGGCCCCGGGCCAGGGCCTGCGCTAGCGCTCCCGCCTGCTTCCTGTGCACAGCGCGGGGAGGCGACGGGGCGGTGCACGTTCCTGGAACCGCTGCCTTCGCTGCGTTTAAGGCGACCTTGACGGAGGCAAAGAACAGACAACGGACAAGACACGTACCAAAATGACGACTGTACTTCAAAGCAATCTGAACGGCAGCAGTTTGGCTCACGCCCTGTTGCCCCAGCTAGCCGACGAGACGGACGCTGACATAATAATGATTAGCGAACCGTACAGAGACAGAGACACACCAACCTGGTTCCTTAATACCTCCCGCTCCGCGGAGCTCTGGGTTCGGGGGGCTGCCGCGTCGCGGATTACGGGCCAAGGGAGGGGAGAAGATTTCGTTTGGGCGAGTTGACTGACGTTACGTACGTCAGCGTTTACCTCTCCCCGACCTGCTGCGATGCGCAGTTTGACAGAAAGGTAGCGTCTCTCGAGAATGCGATGAGGGACTTCACCGGCGACGTGATCTTCGCCGGGGACGTAAATGCAAGGGCCATCGAGTGGGGTATGACTACGACGAACAAACGCGGAGATGGCTGCGAGGCTAGATCTGTCGGTGGCAAACGAGGGACAGGTGACGACGTACAGAAGACCCGGCTTCGGATCATCCATTCCCGACGTGACGTTCGCGACAGATGGACTTATACCGAGAGTCAGGTGATGGCGGGTGATCGAAGACTATACGGCCAGCGACCACCAGTACATCACTTTTGACGTGACGGACATGACATGGACAAGAAAGAGGGCAACCCCGCCCCCAGTGGGGTGGAACCTCAACAAACTGAACATGGACAGACTGACGGCACAGCTCAACAGAGAACAGGCACCGGCGATGGTGATCCATTCCGGCATCGTGGGCAGGGAGAGGGTAGAGAAGTTGGCAGCAGAGACGGCGGGATCGATAGTGGGAAGGCGCCAGATCCTGACGGCGTCCCAGCGGAGATCCTCGGTATAGTCGGGAAACGACGCCCGGAGACGCTCCTCAACCTGTACAACATGTGCCTGGTGGAAGGAGTTTTCAGCAAAGAGTGAAAAACGGCGCGACTGATCCTCATTGAAAAAAAAGGGTGGGGATCCCAACTTGCCGTCATCCTATAGGCTGTTGAGCCTGCTCAATACACTGGGCAAACTCTTTGAACTGCTGCTTAGAGCCCGAATTGAGCAGGCTGTAAAGAACGCTGGCGGCCTGAATGACAGACAGTACGGATTTAGGAAAGGACGGTCAACGATAGGAGCGATCCGCGAGGTGATCGACTCCTTTGACAGAGCACAGAGTAGACCCCACAAGGACAGGCCAATAGTGCTCATGACAACACTCGACGTACGAAACGGTTTTAACTCGGCGAGGTGGGACGACATCGTGCGGGCATTTTCCGACGCCTTCCCGCTGCCTCCCTATATTCTCCGAGTTATGAAGGACTACCTTCGGGAACGCTACATCACTTACGTAACGAAGACCGGGGTCAAGAACAGGAAAATCACAGCGGGGTAGCGCAGGGCTCGATCATGGGCCCCGACGAATGGAATGTGATATATGATGGAGTGCTGGACCTTCCGATGCCTCCGGGAGTCTACCAAGTCGCATACGCGGACGATCTAGTCATCGTCATAACGACGAGAGACACACGCCTGGCTCAGTTGCGACTGAACCAGGCGATGAGACTAATACAGGAATGGATGGAAGGGCGGGGACTACAGCTAGCGACGCAAATGACGGAACTGTTGTACTTCACGAGAAGACGGATAGACACGACGATACCCATGACGGCGGGGCAGTTCATCAAGGGAGCCGCTGAGAGGGCAGCCTCAAAGACAGCTGCGCTCTCCCGCCTCATGGCAAACACGAGAGGACCGAAACCGAGTACACGTAGATTACTCATGACGGTGACCCACTCGGTGCTCCTATATGGGGCCGAAATATAGGGCGCTGTGCATCGCGTCCGCGTATCGCACCGTATCCGAAGGGGCGGTGCTGGTGATCGCCGGGGTTGTACCCATAGACCTCCTAGCTCTTGAGCGACGGATGATCTATGACACCAGCGCAGAAACGGGAAGAGAGAGAGCCGCCACAGATGCATGGACAGAGACACTGACAGACTGGCAAACCCGCTGGACGAACAGTGACAAAGACTAGTGGACGAGATGCCTAATACAGGACGTACGACTCTGGACGGAGAGGGAAGCGGGAGAGGTGAATTTTTACTTAACCCAGCTCCTCTCAGGGCACGGGTACTTCCGACAATACCTGCATCGGATGGGGAAGGTAACGACCCCGTCCTGCAAATACTGCGGACATGACAGAGACGACGCGGAGCACACGTTTCTTATGTGCCCCCGTTGGACGGTTGATAGACATCGACTGGAGATAACGACCGGATACGTGAACCCGGACAACGTCACCACCTTGATGCTCTCCAGCAAAGAGAGGTGGGACGACGATACGTGATGGCGTTTCTTAAGGGCAAACGTTCCGACGGATGCCTTGAGGACTGACATCTAAGACGGGGACTAAACAACAGGACACGACAGACACGATTGACGTAGGACATAGACACGCCGGCCGGCCCGAAGTAATATGCACAACAGTCCCGGGTCGGTTTGGTGAAGAGGGTGGATGTTACAGTTGCTTGCTCTACGGCTGATTTATCAACCGCGGATCAAGGAACTGGGGTTGGGTTCAGCTGGCCGGACGCTGTCGGATGCCTCGGATGTGATGGGTCCCACACATTCCAGCCCTGACTGATGGCAGCCTTCTGGCCGGCTCACGGGCGGGTGACGGCACCGAGCTCGATGTCTCTGACCTCGGAAGCGGGATCTGGAGCCTGTCTATGGTCGCGAAGCGATTTTTCCCTTTTTAACCACCATAAAAAAAAATCGGAGGGATGAGTACATTATCATATATAGAAAAGAACTAGGCCAACTGCATATTGTTGTTAGTAGAAATCATTTTGCCGCCATTTTAATGTTCAAGATTCTGCAGATTAATGAATTTTGGATATTTAGTGGCTTCATTTAGTAATCACTAATTCGGGGATACTGATGATGTGAATAAACACTGCAACTACTATATAATCCTTCCAGATTCAAATTTCGCAGCTTCGAAACTCTGTGCTATCTACCATCTCTGCAAAGATTTAAAACCGTCTATCAACAATTCTTTGATCTGAATTCCTAAGTCACTCAGCGGTATATGTTATTCTATTCTATCGCTCGGTGTGATAAGTTATCTTTTGTTACTGACATGTTGTGTATTTTGTTTGCTTATATTGGCGACTGTTGTTTTTTTTTCTTCACATACTTTGTTTACAAATAGGCAGAATATTTTCGTCGGTGGAATGCCAGGTGAATCCAGGTGGATGTCCAAGAAGTTCACGTAAATTTAGTGCCCATATTTAGTGTTATCATGCGGATGATAAAATCCAAACTGGGGAATTCAACTAGAATATTCTAATTTATTATATTTTGCTTGAATTTAAAGAACGTTAAAACAATTGAATATAAAAGCACCCAAATTCCCCAGTTTGAGTTTTATTAGCCGCATGCTAGCACGAAAATAGGGCATCAAATCTACGTGAAATTCAATTTTAATAAGCAGTTGCAAAAATTCAGGTGGGAATTTTTAACAAGATAGCAAGCACTGAAAACATAAACAGAGCGACATTGAATAATAAGTAAAAAAATTGATTGAAGAGCAATCATCCGGGAACATAAAAGAAATTTGAGTTATGAATTCACATTGAATTACAAATTTCTTGTAAAATCCTTTTCGGCTCATTCCATATGGATTCAACGACCAAAACAAATCAATTTCAAACTTTGGGATGTTTCTACTTTAAATTTCATGAGTTCGTGAGACGCCTTGTTAAAATTTACATCGTGGCAACGTTATTCCGAGAATAAAAATGCACATTAATTTGAAGTGGCCATCATTTTGGCCCAAATTGCTCTTTATTAACGTTTTTTTCCAACATGTACAGAATTATATCAGCTTCCACCAAGTATTTAAAAAATTCAAATTTCTTTTAAACTTTCCGAGATAAATGGCAAAACTAAAAAGTTATTTTTTTCTAAATTGATTTGCACAAAAACTCCTCCCTCGATTTTCACCAACTTTGGATATGTTGTTCAAGACGAAACAAACTATCTTTTAGTCAAGCGGCAATATGCAATATTGCTCCGTTCTGGAGAGACGGCCTCGTAAAAATAACGGCTATTTTTACACGTTTAAACCCACATTCAACATAAATAGAAGTAAAATAAAGTATATTTTCTTATCCGATATTTTTGAGTTATAGTAATTTACAAATGTGAAATCTGAACATTAGGTAGCAATAATAAAAGAGCTATAATAGTTCGTTATTCTCATTGAACTTTCTACATTAACATTTCCGTCAACGTCTTTCCGTTTCTCGATCTTTTGATCTCAAAATTTGTGCAGTTCTCCTGTTTTTAAAAGAATTATTTATTTATTTTACTATCGCACTTACTTACATATTTCACAAAATCATCAGTAATTTGAATAGATTCGTTCAGCAATGACAACAGGTTATGGGTTGTAGCGTAATGTTTTAATAAACCACTGATGCCATTACAGGATCATTGTTCTCGTGTCCTGTTGCAGAAAAATCCATTTCGCTATATGGAATTTATTTCAGAATTCATAAAATTGAAATCTATTCTTGAAATATGACATCAGATATTATGGTAATATCATTTTTCTCATCCTCAGTTAGTTGCATACACTTAGTCGTTATCAATTTCATAGCTGCAGTCCGAAGGAATGCGAAAAGCGGTCGTCTTGGTTTCGTAGGGTCAATATGGTTGCTCATACACTCGTCCAAAAAAAAAATCAAACGCGGTATCATATTTTGAGTCGTCACTCATTATGCCAAAACTCAAAATAATCTTTCCGACGCAACACACCAATTTCAAAATAGAAAGGGCATAGCAGGATAAGCATATGAAATTGACCCTGTCATGAAATTTATTCATTAAATACTTTAATGGAAAGTGCTTAAAAATGGTGCATCTATGTAAAATTTTAGACCCCTAGCTCCATTTTTAGGTTAAGTATGGCTAAAAATGTGATTTTTCGATTTTATTTTTTCTTGAGCGTCCTATGACATTTGCGTCTTCGAAAAAATTCATGCTAACATACTTTTATGTGAGAAATCAACCCTATTTTTTTTCAGGAGCTCATCATAAATACCGGCTTCAAAAGAAATTTTTAAAAATTTCAATAATTTATAGCTCGGAAATTTGAGGGGGGTACCACCCTAAAAAAATTTTTTTGTTAGCATTTTAAGTACTTTTTCACTTAAAATTTTAATAAATAGCAAATAAGTGGTGCAACATATGCAAAAAAAATCATAAATATTAAATTAATTTTTTTTATGGTTTTTTATATTTCCATAACCTATAAAAAGTATATAAATCGGCTTACATACTGTTTTTCTATTCGCAAGAATTTTCAGAAGTAAATCCATCAAGAATAATGGATAGAATACGAAAAAGTGATTTTTAAAGCTAATTCTATGCACTTCAATGTCTATTTCTTGATTTTAAGGCCTTAATAGGGCTTTAATATGTCTCAAAACGGCTATTTAATATACCTTACTATCCTAAAATTCATAAATAATTTTCAGAGTAGATGATTAAAATGTAAGGAATACTGGAGTCAAAATATCAGTTATCCACTACTTATATCTGGAATTATAATAGGAAAGAATTAAATTTTTTCGAAGGTCGAAGTCCATGTGAAGCGCACAGTGCGCAATTTTAGTAATATTCAGTTGGATTAATTAATATTACTTGCAATTTTAGTTATATTTTTCTAACATTATTAAAATAAATAAATATTACTATAATCGGGGACTCTGTACGATTCTATATAGGTTCAACCCTGGTGCATTTTTGGTACGCTTTGTTCTCCGTTTCGTTTGTTGGTTAATTATATTCAAGTATCTTCGAATCGTTCCGTTATTGTCTGTTAGGCTCTGGATACTTAAAAAGGCCCAGGAACAAATAAATAAAATTAGTTAGTATATATGAGAAAAAGGAAGAAATATATCTATATAATAAGGAACAAAACTTAAATTCTTATACGTGTAGAACCGAGGATATTTATGCCAGTTATTCAATGTTATTTTGGTGTCTGTACCTTAAAGCCCTGGACACTTAAAAAGAAACAGGAACAAATACAGAAAATAACATTGGATAGTATATCTATATATATATAAAGAAAAAGGAAAAAATATAAGGAATGAAACTTATATTCCCATATATATAGATATAGTAATCTGTTCCTTTTTAAGTGTCCTGGGGCTTTTCCACAATAGCTATTCCGTTCAGTTTAATGTATTGCCTGTACATCTATATACACGGGGTATATAGATATATTAGCAATATATTAAACTGAATGAAACTGCTTAACTAAACTTATTGTGGAAAGACCCCAGGGCCTAATTGTTCCTGTTCCTTTTAAAGTGTCCAACCTGTCGGCGTCATGCCAGACATTATGTGCAATCAGCCTTATACGAAGGCCTTTATTTGTGTTCTGCTGATTCTGCATACCTATGTCACACTTCGTGTTTCCTTGACTTTTAAAGCATGCGTTTATATAAATAACCCGTTCGAAGCGCAAAAAGGTTATGTTAAAAATGAAAAATGAAATATCAGATAAGTCATTCACATTTTATTATTTATATAATTATAAATACTATAAACGTTATATACACGGAGAGAAAAATCATGCTTTTGTAGTACGAAGACGAAGCGTGCGCTTATAGCAAGCCGTTTTCATAGCCATGATAGCAAGAAATTGTACAGTTAACGCACATGCCGATGCTGTGATATAATAGTAGCGCGTGCATACTATATTGCCTTCAGCGCCAAGCTACGGCAGCAACACGCGCGTACTGGCATTCCTCCCACTCCGGTTGTACGATGTTTGCACGGAACCCATACCGTCATGGTATGGGTCCCGAGCAAATTCGTATATAGGCCACGCCCCCTTACCGAATCACAACAAAAGACGATCAGCGCACGAAAACGACACCGGTCAGTTTTCTTTTATTATTATTTATTTATTGGCTTAATTGAATTTCGCTATGTAACAATAACGTGTAATTGTGTAATGCATTAAATTATATAAATTGGCAAACTTATATATACAGATTTAAACTAATTTTACGTCGTTGAGGTCGAAAAGCGGATATGAGTTTTAGTCTATACCTTCCGTGTCTACGTTTGGTCGTGTGGACTAAGGCGTTGTTCTTACGACTGTAACTTTTGCGGGGTTCCGGTTCGAATCTCGGCCAAGTCAATTTTTTTTTTTCTTTAAATTTTTGAATATCGTGAGGAATACCATATTTCTTTATATTTAACATTATATCTGCAGAAGAATAAATTAATTCAAATAATAAAAAAGTATGTATTGGTGTACTTAATCAC
>UELU01099469.1:0-13204 GCA_900490025.1 Megastigmus dorsalis
GTGTAAAAGAAAGGCCTACAATTTAATTCATTTATTTTGTATATGATAATTCATTCTATACACATTGTTTATAGCAAAGTAAATTCTTACAATACTATTAAATAATTTTTTATGTTAAAAAAGTGATTGAGTACACCAATACATACTTTTTTATTATTTGAATTAATTTATTCTTCTGCAGATATAATGTTAAATATAAAGAAATATGGTATTCCTGACGATATTCAAAATTTTAAAGAAAAAAAAAATTGACTTGGCCGACATTCGACATTTCGTGGGCGTCGGTGTATAGCAAATCTTTTTAATGAGAATGAGTAGCGAATGCAATTTTAAGCAAATTAAATTTTCTTGTTACTATTATTTTTTAGACAGATAAAAATATAACTTAAAATTAAAAAGGTTGAGTAAGTATAAGGTAAAAATGCAAATAATGACAACAGACTTATCTTTTACATGAATATTGTTGGACAAAAAAATGTTTTTTATAACTTTATACAAAACTTATAAAGCCAGATCCATATCGTATAAATGTTTCGCCAAATTAATCACGCCATATACGTAGATTTCTAATGAAATAATTTGTAATACGTCGCCGTTAACATCAGCATTTTCGAATGTAGATTTAATTTTATTATCAATATCGGATTTATGAAAAGTATAAAATTGTTTGAATACATCTAAGTCTTTCAGAATTCATTTTGTTTTATCCGCATCTTCGGCGTTTAACACATCTTTCAAATATTCTTTCAACATAACATCGACGCAAAGATTCAATGTAACTTAATATTTTTCAAGCTGGACCAGTAGCTCGGCAATACACTCACGTAGATCTCTGAGTCCGTCAAAGGTGGTTTGCTGCATGATGATTCCCGGAGTATTCTCGTTCTTCTTCACTTTTTGCATGGCACTACAAACAATGACTTCACCTCATTTATACTTTGACTTTCTTGCTCTACAGGAGTGCTATCTGTCTTGTCGAAAATAGCGATTGCTGTTGCCCCGTACGCCGTAGTGTAATGCAACTCATGATACGGTAATTCTGTTTTTGTTGGTTCTCCAAGTTCTTGATAGAAAGTGTACGAGTGATACAGGTAGGTTCTCATCACATCCATCTGATCGACGATCAGTTCCCAGCTGTTCATAACCAGAGTCGCGTACCTCGTAGGCTGTCTTAAACCTCAAAGTTTTATAACAAATTGTACCTCTAAACGTATGCTACGCGAACGCACCAGATTCCAATTCGATGCGCAATGCGCCGACAAGTCTGGTGCAAGATCAAAAGCAGTTAAAAAGAAGCCTTTTGAATAATTGAAACGATTAATTCCATTACCTTCATTGAGAAAGTAAATGCCGGTGCCCGAAAATAGCGTATGAAAAGCATCAACGTATAAATTGTTGGCCCCCGTGAAACGAGGCTGTAGCGGTTTACTCGTTACTTGCGTACCATCTAAGTACAGAGACAGATAGTTTATAGAAAAATGTTGAAAAGTAAACGGATTAAATTTGCGATTTCCATTGAACGCTTTGTTATCGACAAATCCAATAATGATTCTTTTCGGTAGCTGACCAAGAATGATGTTATCCAGAGTATCGCCAAGTATGTCTGTGTGCATGGTACGCGACTTGACCTCGACACGCGTAATCGGATACTTGGCTGTCCTCTTGGCCAACGCGTGTGCGTGCGCTAGTAAAACGCCCGGACTGATTTTTACACGCCGCACGTGAAGTGCCGCTTCCTTAATGCTTACACTGAATTTACTGTCGTCGGAGTCATCCATCAAACCGAATGCATCCTTGCTACGTATAATACGAACTCTCATCTCTACGCCGTTGAGCAGCATCTTGTCTTGATTGAATATATTGCAATGCAGATGACCAATCATATCGACTGTCTTACCGCCTAGAGTGAAATATTGTCGTTGTTCACAGCCGAGATTTTTGCCTGCGGCTCGATTTTGCGGTACTGCTTTGAAGGCTTCCGGTGTGTCATCGTACCAAAGACTCGTTGTCAAGTGCGATGTTTTAGCAGCGGGCGAGTAATTCAGCAGCGATTCAATGTACGCTCGGTACGGATAAGCGTTATTAGGCAGCGAAACAAGTTTTTGATTCAAGAAAACGTCGACTTGATTAAACATAGAGTGCAGAAAATTATTAATCGGCGCAACTTTGATATTTTCCGCTTCTGTATCCGCTGGTATAATTCTTGCCTGAATGTATAACAAAGTGTGCGCGAGATCTAAATAATGCTCGCTTGCACTCGGAATGACGGACTCTATAGGCGCGTCACCCTTATCTCTGAGCGAAGACACAGGCTTGTAATGTAAAAAGCTACTGTTTTCGATGGATGTCTGCGTGGCCGGCAGCGAAAAGAGATCTAGCTCGCTGGACATGCATTCCGAAGAATGGGAGTGTAAAAAAGCCATATTATTTAATGCCAAATATGTCTTCGACGCTTCTAAAACTTGGTTTCTTCTTTCTCACTGTATGCCGCTTATTTCTCACTGTACGCTCGTGTTTATTTTTCTTGCATGCTGTGACCGTACGAACTGATACGCGTATCTTTTTCGACTGACGCCTGCGCTTGCGGGTACGTGATTTATATCCGAAACCTTTCATTATATCTGTAATTTTGTCAACCACTTTCCTCTTCAATTTTTTTCCAGACTCGCGAGTGCGCGTTTTTACGGCCTCTTTGAAATTAGATCCGCCCCGTACGTCGTTCATAACGTTTATACCGGCGCGCACGGCATCTTTTCCCACAGCTTTGGCACCACTCGCTATGTACGGCAGTATTCTGCGAAATAATCCACCTAACCATGCCCCCCACACCTCGACCTCTTTGAAAATGTGAACCCGTAAAAAGGTTTTTACACCGTCGCCACCTATCTGATCCTCGTAATATCGAATGTAATGACTCATTATATAGGCGCCTGCTTAGAGATTTTGCTTAAAATGAAGTGTAACGGTCAAAGTTCCTTATTCGAATGGAATGCGCCGCCCTCGTTGATCTCTTATATCTTTAATGACATTGTGGAAGCTGTGATTCAGAAGCGGTATGTGATGAATCGGTGCAAAGTGGCGCACGACGTTAGAGCCAAATTAATATTTAGAACTGTCAAGCGATACGAGACGTAAGAGAGCCGTTTATGTGTCTCGAATCGTTTACGGCTCGCATATGTCTGTGTACATGTACAGCTGATCAGGTATCGCTCGAGCGAGCGAAGCAGGTCGATCGCCCTCGATGATCCGTGGACCCTCGCGGGACGTCGTAAAATTTTTTTCGTGCCTCGGGTCTCCGAACCCAAATATGTGTCGAATTTTTTCATTTAAAATTGTTGAGTGAGACTTCTCGCAGTCGCATTTTCTATGTATACCGTAGTAGCCCTTACGAGATTTCGGCGGTTCGATCATCTGATGCGCGTGATTATCGTTGACTCTGTTTATCTCGTCGGCGAGCTGCTCCAACGTTTTGTAAACACCGCTTGGAATATGACACGTGTCTCGAGTGATTTCATTCTCGTGCTCGGATTCAAAAATATAAGACGCCTCGGCTTCTTGAATGTGTACAAATGTACAGGGCATGTGATTTCGGCGAGGCCAACGCTCCACTGGCCGTGCAATTTTATCGGCTGTCGGCAGTCGCGTTATCGGCAAAGTACATTATGCTGCTGTTACTTGGTAAAACGATGTAAAACTCATCTTGATTATCCATTGCCTCTTCAAATTTTTTTCAATTCACTCGCTTTTATCCACGAATTGAATTTGTCCGAATATCCCACACTCTTTACGAGGATTGGTTTGCTGACGCCACGCCCCTTTGTGTGAATAACGCTCTCTATCTTGAATTCCTGGTCATCCGCTAGACGTTTTTTACCCACGATGCCCAGTTCTTCGGTGTAGAAAAAACCGTCGATAATCTCGTCGTTCAAGACTTGCAAAACATAAGTGTATAGATGTTGGCGCTGCATAAATCTGTAAATCTTAAATATCTCTTCGCTGAAATTTTTATCATAACCGCGTTCAAAGGTATTTTTCGTGCGACTGATACGTACGTAGTGGCCCACCTTGTATTTAGGTGCGGAAACAAACGCCCTCTCGACATTATTTTTGTTAACTTTTTGACCAAGGGCTCTTTTTTCCAAATTTTTTCTAGCTTCGACGGGATTGTACAGACTGACGTCTGCAGGTTTCATCTTGATACCGCTATGCAGTGTATGATTGTAGGCGTGAATAATATTCTGCACTATATCGATGTAACGTTTTGTGTTTTTATGCGAAATGTATCGCCACACACGTTCTCAAATCGATCTGTTGAGTCGTTCTACGACAGCGGCCTTGATATCGGGATTTCGCGCTCTTCTAAACTGCATATCGTGTTTCTTCAGTACGTCTTGAAAAGCTGAGCCGACAAATTCCTTACCTTTGTCAGTTTGTAAACACAGCGGCTTTCGATCGTTGGAGCGTTCGAGAATCTTTTTAAAAGCCGTTGCGACTGCTGTTGCGCTCTTATCGCGAAGAGGCTCGACCGACGCATATTTACCGAGGACATGGACGACTACTAGCAAGTAACAGTAGCCGTCGTTGTATTCTTTTATTGTGGTCAACTGAATTAAGTCGCCTTCCCAAACGTCGTCGATATTTGCGACGTTGTACCGTAATCTGGGAAAAATTCGTTTGATCGGTCGGTGAAGTGTGTACGCGTCTTGATTACTGAGCCATTCGTACATTTTCTCTTTTTCTCTCTCATTACTCACAGCTTTACCTTTTCTATTGACGCGAATCAAATTTTGCGCATCCTCGTAACCCGTTTCGCGAGACGCGTCGTAATATTGTATTTTTACCGATTAATCGGCGCAACACGTGTCTATGTTTCTTCAATCGTCTCTTTTCCGTATACTTGAGCTTGATTACGCCGCATAAAACGTTCAACGCTCACTCGCATATGCAACTGACGAGCGGTTTATCCGCCGTCCGGAGCAAAACTTTGCGATGACGCCCGTTCGTATGACAAAGTGTGCCCAAAAAACTCAGATATTTTTTCGAGAAGCGTTTGATACACGATGTTAACTTTGCCATTGCTGACGCATAACTAAGTATAATCGTAAGACGCCTATATGTTTTATTCGCTCACGCCCTCCGTTTTTTTTTGACGGAATTTGAATATTTTCGGTACGTACGCGTAGTGATTAGAGTCGTCCGGAAATATACCTGAGCGAAATCTGAATTCGTCCAAACAGGCCTGCGCGAGATCGAGAAAGAGATAAGAATGTGGTTCGCGAGTCGCGTCCAGATAGGCTTCTTGTAAAAATTTCGGATCCTTTGGACATACTTGGCACGCGAGATGTTGAATCTGCGCTCGATCGCGCGGATTTTTAAATAAAACAATGTACTTTGTGTTCAAACTCATATCGCGCTGGGATTTTCCTTTGTGAAAGATATTCTGCGTAATAAATATAACCGATATATTTTTATTATGGCTACCTTTTGTGAATAGATCGAGGATGATGTCGTTGGAAGATTCTCACATCAGATCATTCAGCACTAGTAATATCTTTCGGTGATTGTCGGACGAATAGTCGCTCGACTGCGGGAGCCCCTCTCGAAACTCGATAGCTGCTGCTTGAAACTCACTCGCGTACGTCTCTTGCCACTCGGCTTAATAAAACAGAATACGATCGAACGGCACGTCACAAATCACTGGCAACTGCGCGAGAATCCTCTTCACGAACAAGGTTTTACCACAGCCGGTATTTTTATCAAAAGATCAGCGCCATTCCCAGCGACGGTACGCGCGCGCGGACGGGCGGGGCGCGTATTAGCTGATCGGGCCCCGCGCTGAAAAAATTTGCGGTCGCGAGAGGGGCACTCATCAGCTGCTATAGTGCTCCCCGCGCATGAGCTGAAAAATAGCGCGCGCGGGCGGTAGCGGCGGTGACGTATCAGCTGTTTGCGCCCCCGCACTGAAAAACTTGAGCAACGGCCCCACGCTTGATCATCCGATAGATCCCCGAGGTCCACGTAACGCAGTTGATCAACGTGCATCTCATTAACACGTGCGACCGAATCATTGCCAACCGAAACGCACTCTCTGTTTAGAGATAGATAGATAGATAGTCCCTTTATTCGCTTTCTCAGCGTAATCTTACATTATAATATTACAATTTACAGTTAAAACACAATTTGAAATACAATTTGAAATAATACAGTATAAATAATCATTTTAAGCTATCAATAATACAAAGACTTCGGTCAAAAACCTTTAGTTACAAATATACATATGATTTATAAAAATTCACTTAAAATTACAATCGTAAAGATACGTAAATTTTGGCCTAGTGGCCTCGTCTAAATTTAAAAGTTTAAAAGTTTGCGCAGTTTACATTGTTAAAAATGGTACGCAAGCAATGCCGACTCCCCTAACCTCAGAATATAGGAGTAACAGTCAAGCTCGAGCAGGTACTCCCGCATCGCTCTTTTAAATGAGGAACAAAGATGGCAAATACCGCAGGGCAGAGGGCAAGGAATTCCAGAGTCGTGCACCCTGAATCTGAAAGGCCCTGGCCCCAGTCTCAGTGCTCACTCGAGGGATGTCTAGCTCAGCCGGGATGCCCCTCCCGGAGGGGCGCGGCGTGTGCTTAATGAACAACGAATGGAGACACTCAGGTTTAACCATTCAGAGTCCCCGTTACTCCGTGAAATCACCAACTGAGTGCGGCCTTGTAAATATGATTTTATCCACAGGAGAGCCATCCTCGAGAACCCTACCCGCTGCAGCTTAGACAGTAATTTCGTGGGCGAGATGGTGTCAAAAGCCTCACTGAAGTCAAATAATAGCAAGATCGTCACTTTCCGTTTGTCAATGGCCATACGTATGTCGTCAGTAATCTTTATCAGCGCTGTCTGAGTACTGTGATGTTTTCGAAATCCGGCCTGGAGGGGATCTAATATTTGATTTTTGTTAAGATACTCCGTGATCTGGGTGTAGGCAATCTTTTCGAGTACCTTTGATAACAAGCAAAGCAGTGTTATAGGACGAATGTCGGTAACATTAGAAGGAGCACTATTTTTTTTAAAGCTATCAATTGTGCCTGCTTCCAGATACTCGGAAAGACCCCCTGAGCGAAAGAGGAATTAAAAATTCTTACAATGAAGTCGCCAATAATTGGAAGAGCTTTCACGATCACCTCTTGTGGAATTCCATCTACTCCTCTTGCTTGCGAGGGAAAGGGCGAAATAGCAAGGATAACGTCATTGATCTTAATTGGACTAAAAGAAAAATTCTTCTCGCCTGCAGATAATATAGTGTCCGTTGAATCTTGTAGGTTTTCAAGGGAAGTAGCAGATATTCCTGCGAAGTGCTCGTTCAGCTCGCCCGGCGTGAAACCATGAAGTTCCTCCTCTTTACGTTTAGGCAAGAGGCCGAGGTTGCGCATCTCCTTCCAAACATTTTTATTACCGTCAAGAGCGTCCGAGAGATGTTGGCGTAAGAAGGAATTTCGCTCCTTAGCCAATCGCACGTCGACCTCATGTCAGGGCCAAAAAAATTCACCGACCAGCTCCGCTCGCCCAGTGCGTTTGTAGCGCCTGTGCGTAGTATCTCGCTTATCGACCAGCTGCCTCAACTCTGGCCCAAACAAAGGAGCATATTTACTCGGTTTTACCGTTTTCAAAGGTGCCAATTGATTTATAAGTATATTCAAATTTCCATTAAGGATGTCTAAGGCACCCTCCAGATCGGATTCGATGGAGTTCATAGCCGCCCAGTCGCAGCGAGACAATAGACCAGCCAAAGAAATAGAGTCTATACTCTTGTAGTCCCGATACGCGAACGTCTCATTTACAGGAGTGGGAGAATAGATTCTAAGGTGCCATCTATAAGACTATGTTTGCCGAAACTGGACCGCTATTCATTCGTAAAGTCGAGAATCGTATCGTTTTCGTCCGTGAAAATTACGTCAATCCATGTATGGGAGGATGCGGTATGGTGCGTGGGACCATGTGGGACGAGTTGAAGAGACACCTCCGCCATTAGCCGCCTAATGGTGTTATTGTCGCCAGACACCGATAACATGTCTGCATTCAGATCGCCCGTAATAATTTTATGACTAAATTCATTTACCAAGATACGCAGTACATGAAAAAGATCAGTATCCTTTTGCACAGGGATTTTCGGAGGTCCGTACACTATGCAGACTAGAATCGGGGGGACCTACCCTGTTGTACGCTACAAAATAAATACTCAGGGATACCAGGCTTACCTGGACCCTGAGTATTAGAAAAAGTCATTTTATTAATTTTAAAACTACTGCGCACATACAGGGCCACTCCACCCCCATTAACGTCACGGTCCTGCCGAATGAAGGAATATCCCTTAATCTGCAAGTGACTGTCATCGACGATTGTGCCCAACCATGTCCCAGCTACACCGAAAACATCATATGAGGGATGCTCCTCCAAAAAAAAAACGAAGTCCCTCAATATGAGCACTCAATGAGTTTATATTGAGGAAACCCACCCTAAGGGAACTCACGACCCCCAAACCTCTCCCACGGGACGCGCCCAGTCCGAAAGAAGCTGCTGAATTGCTTGTCAGACCCGCCCCCGCACTGTCTTGCGTAGTACAGTTACCGTTGCCGTTACGTTTGATCTGTGTGTGGTTGGCCGTCGTTTTGCGGGAGTGGTTTGACACGCTTTTTGAATAGCATACAAGTCAACAGCTGACGTAAACAAATGAGTTCGCTCGCCTCCCCTGCGTCTAGCCAGAAATCTGCCGCCCGCATGCCAAACGTATTTAAAGCCCAGCCCCATTGCAACTGGCTTTAAACTCTTAAAAAATTGAAATTTACTGTGGAGCAGTAACTCATTGATATATATTTTTCGCTCTTGCATGCAGACCGCCGAAGACTGGCCGAGTAGCTCGGGGTCTATATCGCTGGTTTTTAAATAATTATTCGCGAGCGCTCGCTTAGCTCGCATGATGTCGCTAACGAGTCCCGCGCGAGACAGTCTCACGACGCAGGACGGCGGCGCACCGCCCGATGAAGGCGACCGCTCACCACCCGCCGTCAACTATCCTCCATACTTGCGCGCTCCGCGCGACGTAAACACGCGAACGCCGGCGACGTCTCCACGTTCAAAAGTCGGAAGAACGGTGCTGAGTACTGCAAAGGCAATATCATTTAAAACCTCTTGAGAGGGAGTTACTTTTCGTTTCAAAACTCCCTGAATAACCACTTCGCAGTTCTCAGCACACGCACGTCCAGATTCCGCAGTGCCAGATCCATGAACCAATCCGAGAGAGGCAGCAGACGAAAATTCATTTACACCGATCAGAGGGAAAGGGGCGCCGGCAACGCTGGAACGATCCCGCATAATTCTAAAATCATCGCTGATATTCTTGATTTGCTCTTTTATAATTTTATTTTTATCCAAGAGCAGCTGACGATCCATGCGAAGTTCCTCCAGTTGTGAAGACTGCTCAGTTACTAATTCTTGCAGAGCCATAACGCACGATAAGTTTTTATTTCATCAAACTGCGTCTGGAGCATATTAAAATGCTGGAAGAAAAAGTTCAATGTGCTCTGCGGAATGATGACGTTGTTGTTGATACACGGCGCGGGTGTCGGCGCTTTACAGCTGCTCTTCGTGTTGTTAAACACGGCCCCGGCTGTACTGTTGTTGTCATTTTCCAAGCTACAACCGTTGACATTAGCAGCTGGTTGGAGAATAACAAAAGAATCGTCTGCACTGTTTGAAGAGAGAGAGAGAGAGAGAGAGAGAGAGAGAGAGATTGATTGAATGATTGATTAACATTTATTGGGACCGGGAGGTAAAACCCCATTTGGTCCAGTTGGTCAATAATACAGATTATAAACATGATACTAACGAAGTAGAAAAAGAGTAGCATAATATAGCAGGTCTTTAAACAAAATTCAATAATATATAATATAAATACAATAACAGAAATAAAAATTTAAAAATAAAAAATAATAATAAAAAATATGCTCTCATATAAAAAGAATTTAAAATATTGCATCTTGTGCCTCTTGATAACATAAGCTACGTCCAACTTCGCACTCCTGTGCCATCATGATGGAGCAGCCCTGAGCATTCGCCACAACCTATGGTGGTAACGGCCTTTGGAGGCCCTCATTCACTACCCTCTGCTCCCAGTCGTTTCGGTCACGTTGTAGCAGCTCGTCGCGTAGGTCGGCCTTATACCTCGCAACATTGATGATATTGAAGGGCGGTGGCGTAAATGTGTTCAGGATGTTAGAGGCCGTGATGGTGAAGGAACGACGCCAGACTT
This sequence comes from Megastigmus dorsalis, assembly GCA_900490025.1. Lineage (NCBI taxonomy): Eukaryota > Metazoa > Arthropoda > Insecta > Hymenoptera > Megastigmidae > Megastigmus > Megastigmus dorsalis. The sequence goes on from UELU01099469.1 coordinate 10,310, forward strand.
CCGTCCTTGGAGCTGCAAAAGTGAGGACTCTAGGGGGGTGAGCGTACACATCAACGTTGATACGCTGGAACTTAGAGGCCAGATACACTGAAAAACTTTTCGCAGCTTTAAGCTACGAAGGAAATGTCGCTGCTTTTAGCCACGATTGCTTCGCTGCTCTAAGCAGCGAAATCGAGGGTCTGAACAGCGTAGTTCGCAGTATATACCGTCGATGAAAACATATACCTGCAAAGCTTCGACCTTCGCTGCTCAAAGCCTTTTCCAGCCGAAAAATTTCCTCCATGTTTTCAATGCCTCTCATCGCGAATCTAATAATAAGTAAGCAATTTCATATTGCAAAATTATTGTTATTGTAAAATTAATAAACAAATTCAATGTCTCATGTATGTTAAAACCATTTCTAACCGATAAATTTACTTCAGGTCTTTGATACCTCTTATTGTGAATCTGATGTTAGTCAATTAATTTCAGATTGCAAAATTATTGTTGTTGAAAGATTAGTAAACAAATTCAGTGTCTCATGTAATTTCAAGACTTCTCTAACCAAAAAATTTACTAGGGGATTTTTTATGCTTTTCATCGCGAATCTGATAATAGGTAATCAATTTCCTATTGCAAAATTATTGTTATTGTAAAATTAATAAACAAATTCAATGTCTCATGTATGTTAAAACCGTTTCTAACCGATAAATTTACTTCAGGTCTTTGATACCTCTTATTGTGAATCTGATATTACCTCCTCGCGCACTGATATTTCCCCTTTCACGCTTTTCATTCTTGGCTACCAGACTCAGTTACGAAGTTCGCTTCTCTAAGCAGCGAATTCGAAGGTCTGAGCTACGGAGTTCGCAATGTATAACGTCGAAGAAAACACCTAGGTGTGACGCTGCGATCTTCTCTACTTTTAACAGCGAAGCTCGAAGCCATGAGCAACGATACTCCGAAGCGTTTAGGCTCTGCATGAACATCGCTGCTTGTACCTTCGATATTCGCTGCTTTGAGCAGCGAAGGTCGAAGCTTTGCAGGTATATGTTTTCATCGACGTTATATACTGCGAACTACGCTGCTCAGACCCTCGATTTCGCTGCTTAAAGCAACGAATATCGAGGGATTTCAGTGTCATTCTTTTTTCGAATCTTAATACAGCGAACTTCGAGGTCTAGAACTTCGAAGTTTCGAACTGTAGAGCTGCGAAAAGTTTTTCAGTGTAGGTTGGGTTGCGGTGAGCCATGATGTAAAATGCCAATGAGCCTATGAAGAGCTCACGGTGCCTGGCAGCAGAGAGCCAGCCTAGGCTAATGCGGTGCGGTTTAACATGTCCACGCCAAGGAATGTTACCAAAAACGAAACGCACGCATGCATTAAGAGCTCGCTCAATCTTGGTGCTACGACTTTTGTCTACATCATTGTAGACAGCACAGGCGAAATCGAAATGGGGGAAAACCAAGCTCTCAACTAGGCTCTTTTTCAACGAGAAAGTAAGTGAATGGCGGTAGTGCCTAAGGGAGCGTAGGGTGCCAAAGACACGGCGGCCTACGAGTTGATTTACGTGGGGCACCCAATTGAGAGTGGGGGTAATAAGGACACCAAGATTTTTAATTTGGGAAGCGTATGGGATATGAACCCCGAGAATATGGACTTTAGGTATGCTTTCGAGGTCTATGCGAGAGATGAACGTCTCGCTCCCCAAAAGCATAACCTTGGTCTTCCGAAGTTCAGAGGAAGGCCATTCTCGGCAGCCCAAGCAGCCACAGCATTTGCGTCACGAGTAGTAGTTCGGCTGGAGGAAAAGAGTAGTAGATCTGGGTGTCATCGGCAAAAATCATATGTCCCGACGCTCTCAACACTGAGGGAAGGTCATTTATAAAAACAATAAATAAGAGAGTGCCAAGAGCGCTACCCTGCGGAACGCCCGCCATGACCTTTAACCACTCAGAAGATGAGCCACCCGTGTCTACTACCGCCTGGAGCCTGTCATACAAGTAGGCATAAAACCACGCGAGGGCCGCGTCCGAGCAGATCATGCGCCTCAGCTTTTGAAGTAGAAGACCATGGGGGATCATATCGAACGCCTTGGAGAAATCGAAAAGAATCAAAAATCGAAAATCGAAAGTTATCATGCGCTTGCCTATTGGTCTCCTAACATCGTCAAGGACTCCCAGGAGCGCTGTTTGGATGCTATGGCCCTGGCGGAAGCCGGACTGCCACGGGTCGAGGAGACCAGACGACTCGAGGTGGCGGGAGAGCTGCGAATGGGCGACACGCTCGAGAGCTTTTGATATTTCGCATAGCATTGGTATGGGGCGTGTGTCTGAAACCGAGACCATTGCGGCCTTCTTCGCAAGAGGCGTGAGGAATGCTCACCGCCACTGCGTGGGAAAAGAAGAAGTAGCGAGAGAACTGTTGAAAATAGAGGTGATGGGTGCTGCGAGATAGAGAGCCACTAACTTGAGCATCTCGGCAGAGATGCCGTCTGGACCTTTTGCCCTTGACGATGAGCTGCTTATGGATCGAAGAACGCGTTCTTGAGAGACTGGTAGAAAGGAGAAGTATTGGTCATTTTCTGCATGTGAGCCCTCGCGAGGAGATTCGACAAATGCACTGAATTGAGTAGGCGTGAAGGGTGCTAAATGCGCAGTTACGCTCGCGTAGTGTCTGTTTAGGTCCGCGCACGTAAAGTAATTAAGTGGTGACGCTCGCGACCCGCTGGTGATACCCATGCGCCTCAATTCGCGCCATTTCGCAGATGCATCCGGAGGACTCTGAAGCTTCTCGGCGAAGTAGCGGTTTTTAGCTGTGTCGAGGCGGTTTGAGATCGCACTACGTATCGCCTTGAAGTGAAGGTAATCCGAAGCGAGACCGGAGCGCTTTGCAATACGATATTGTTTATCTCGT
>UELU01099484.1:0-18736 GCA_900490025.1 Megastigmus dorsalis
ATTATTATTATTATTATTATTATTATTTGTTCTAAGTTTATAAGAAACAGATTTCTAGTTAAATTTAGTCAGACTATAAAGTGCCATATTTGATCTTCCCTTAGCTTTTACCTAGAATAAAATGAGAACATACAAAAAACATTTGAAACAATTTCAAAGCTGATGTGAGATGCTTTTGGACGATTGAAATACGATTTATTACCTGGAAAGAAAGTAGTAAGCGGGCATACGCAATGTTGAACGAGCTTTTTGATATTGAAATAACCTAAAAATTATAAATTACTAAATTACCAAAGTTCTTTCGATCAACAAAAGAAAGAAAAAAATTCTAGAACAACATTCCTATGAAATCGATTCTATGAAATTTTAATTGATTTTCAACGCAATGAAAAACTTTATGTGTGTATTATTTTTGTACAGAAGGTCAAGGATAATCTCAAATTAAATGGCTGTTCCTCTGAATAATATTAACAGAAAAGAGCAACTTAGTGACAATATATTGATTTGCTTTAAGATGATTCAAAGTTGAATGTTTGAAACGTATTTAACTGAAATATTATGAAAGTAATCAAAATTCACGAAATACATATTCAACTATAAATTAGGTAAACATAATTTAATTTATACATTATATTTCGATGAATTTCTGATTATTAGAAGTAGGAAGGGGTGAAAATACTAAAATTTTGATCGATCGATTTTACAATACGTATACATAGCACTACAAAACAATTTTTTACTTGAAGTTTACGATACACGAAGATGAAGTCTCAGAGACTAGTAGAAATAGATAGAGTTTTTTAATGTATCAAAACTACTTAATGGGTGGTAGGTGCGTCAGTTGCTCGGCGCAAGGCTAGAATATTATTGGATTCCCTTGGTTATATTACGAACATTGTAGGAACGAGAAAATAAGGAAGGTGATAAAGTGTAAATTATTATGCGCAGTGAAGAAACGAGCCCGTTGTTAAAAGTATCGTTGGCTTCGTTTAAATAAGCCTCGACGAAATTGCCCAATTATTTTTGTACGAGTAGTATGAATGTGAAAAAACGAAATCCAGTTATGAATTTGTGGATTTTTCGTTTAACCAAAAATTCAACAATAAGAATTTTTATTCGATAAATGTATCATTTAAATACTACCAAGTGTAGTAGAGATCCAAGTGTCGGTTCTGACCCTGATCGGACATTTGTTGTTTTTTTTTCTTTTTTGTTTTTTAAGAAATACAGAATTAAGGAGCAGTTGTTTTAAGAATCGTCAATGCATCATTTTTTTCGGAAACAAAAATTAATGAAAAAAGTTACTAGTACAACGAATTTTTCAAGCCCAGAATCTCATTTTTTATAGGTCTCTAAGCAGTTTAGTGATAAGTAAGCCATTTGTTGATCTAGTCGTAAAAGTATACCAAAAATGAATCTTGTTCACTTCCCACAAAATAACAATGTGAAACTGATATTTTCAACCCACCGAAGAAACGTTTTTATTCTTTTTTAGACTGAAAAAGTGTGTTTTTCGATAAAATTGAATTATTAATGTATTGGCATGGAAAGATTACAAATAAGTATATTTAAATAAAAAGATATATATATAAATATACATATACATATATTTATAGATATATTATATGTATTGAAAATGCAATATAATATGCAAGTTATTTATTGCAAATAAGGTTGAAAGATACTCTTTTTTGATAATGACGATTTTTCATGCTCTAATATTCATGGTAATTGGTTAAATACTGATCAAAAAATGCAAAGATGCTACAAATTTAAAAATGTTCTGTCGAACTAATTCTACTATAAAATACATTTTTTTCTCAGAAACGGTTATCTTATAACAGTACAGTTCTGACATCTTCTACTCCAACATTTTGTTAAAAGCAAGATTACAGTTTTTGATGGAGTGTTCGATCAAGTACCTGCATATATAAAGTAATCACGATTGCAAATACTTCAAATTTCATATTTATTCTGCAAACTCTCTGATTATCTCTTAAATCTCACTAAACAAATTTTCAAGTCTCTCTTTCGTTTCTCAATTTTACTAAAAGTCTCAACGGTGCAGTTCTATCAGCTGCGCATTTAAAGGGAAATCTATTATACTAGCACTGTGAATAGAAATCTATATAACTGAATAACCGTATATTAAATAACGGTTCTCTAAGCTCTCAGAGGCATTAGTTGGTGTGTAATGTGTAAAGAAAATCACTAACCTTCTTCTGTGCATAATATTAGATAGATATCTTTTTCAAAATTAATCCGTAACCTTTAGTATGTATTATTATTCGTTATCGTTTTTGAAAAAGGACAGAATTAGCAGATATTTTAACAGTCATACTTATTTTCTTTATCTCTCTATAGAATGATTAGAATCTGTTTATTCATTAGATAAAATTTAAAATTTAATGAATAAATTATCTTACAAAAAGCACTGCACTAAAAAGTAACGTTTTTAAATGTAGAAGATAAAGTGGAGGTAACATGATTTCATCTAAAAAATACTATTTCTAGTCTTTGCTGTACCTATAATACAATATCAATGTCTTTTCACAGACGATATATAGTCAAGTTAGTTATCAGAGTGTTTAGTCCTTTATAAAATGCAACTGATAAATTCAACTAACATTAGAATTCTATCACTTCAATATCCTGATAATTAATGTTATAACAATTGAATAATAATTAAAACGTGAAAAATTGTTTCCAATCAACTTTCTGAATGTATTAATGATTGATCGAAAATAATAGTTTGTATTTCTTATGCACCTTTAAGGAAAGTTTAAAAAAAAAAATCAAACTCAACATGACATAGAATATATTAAAAATCAAAATACACCAGAAGTTTGAAATATTTTGACTCTATATGATATCTTAATAATTATTCAGAAAATTTCACCTAAAAAAATAATGACGTAAGACACTAGACTGCATGCTATAGCAGACTTTCAATAGCTTTATTCAATAGCTTTTCGTGCTATCTTTTCTTCCAAGCTTCTATGTGCCAATAAAATTGACTCTTAATATTAAATTAAACTCTTGTCAAACGAACTGACTTTCAATTCTCACGCTTTATTCTACTTCTTTAAAAAGCAAACTTTGAGAAGCTCCAAAAAAATTTAATGCGATCGTGTTGCAAAACAAGAGTAGATCGAGTCTTCCAGTTTCCAAAGAAAAGTTAAGCGATCGAATGGAATCTTTAAAGATGAAGCAAAAACAAAGTATAAGGAGGTTTATGTGAAACTAAGAGAAGTACTATGTAAAGTTAAAGTGGCGGAAATAAAGGAAAAGAAAGCTTAATGCCAAAACACGTGCCGAAAAATAAAAGTTTATTAATAAAGACAATTGTGATCAAAATACTGTTTTGATGATTAAATAAAAATGCTTTTTCTCTGAGGAAGCAAACACGAAAAAAGAAAAAATGATAAAAATCGTTCCGCGGAATCGAAAGTACGCAGCTCAAAGACTGAATAATTAAAATATGAAGAAAAACAAAGACACGCTAGAAACGAATTAATTAAATTATAGGTGCATAATAAGTGAAACATGCGAGATTTTACGAGCATTTTTTGGATCAATTTCTAATTGCAATTCTTGGTGCACGTTAGAAAATGTCAAATTCTGACTAATTACTCTTTTGTTGAGTGTCAGAGTTAATCCTGGTTTATAAGGAAGAAAATTGCCAAGTTGTACATTAAAAAAGTTGACGAGTTCAAAAACGTAGTTGTAGTAAAAAGAAGGAAAGAATAAAAATTAATAAATACATTATGCACGATGTGGCATTTCTTGATTAAAACATGTGACTTATGATCTGTCAAATTTTTTAATTTAGTACAATTATTTAAAATGTATTGAAATTGAATTTTTGGAAACCTAAAGGGTTTCACTAATAGAAAAAATCCTTATTTAAATTAATTATAGGTAGAAATGCTTGTCGAGCGTCATAAAAAATATCAAAGAGAAATCATCAATTCAAGAGCATTATTAATGCAAATTATTATATATTTTGCCATTTAATATTAAAAAACTAGTGTTATCGTTGTTGTACGACGAATATCATCAACTTAAGATTTCGAACAATTTGCATGAAATGTATAAAAAATCATTAAAAAAGAAACATGTAAATATGTTGAGCTGGTAATTCTTTTTCAGTGCGGCATTAAAGTTAAAACCAGTAATTTTTCAGGAAATACATACACAGTGAGCCAAATAAAAACATGTTTTAGCCTTTAAGATTGAGATAATAATTAGTATGTAAGTGTTCCAGAAGGCAAAAAGTATGACACACTCAAAAGGGTTAGAATTTAGGCGTATACAAGGTATAAACATAAATATTGTTTATTGTAGAATAAACACGATGGTGAAAAAATTATGCATGTATAATAGTAATGGAGCGGGGATATATATATATATGTATTCGATAATATGGAAGTTTAAGCGAGACTCTTATGAGATGTTCAAATACGAATATTACATAACATAAAGAAAATAATGTAATATATATATACTATTTATGATTTATAGTTTTCATTTTGCGGGCATTGTACGATTATTTATTATACTTTAAATGTAACAATAATAACCGTTGTCCTAGCGAAATGAAGATTTGATCAATAAAGACGTGAATTTAATTATTGATAATTTACAAGTTATTTCGTCAGCCTCCTACCAGTCCTACCTTTATATACTTTTACTACTTAATTCTTAATTTCGAATTGTTCTACAGTAATCATTTTTTGTTTCAGGATAGTTACTATAGATTTTTGTGTGTTTAATAATAATCATTCATGTATTATTAAAGGCTGTTACATAATAAATTTATTTTCTTCGACTAAAATATTTTTATGTTTTTTAGGTCTGCTTGAACAAATATGGAGCTCATAATGCTCACAATATCGCCTTCACGATGAACCTGCAAATTATCGAAAATCTACAAAATAAAGTCAATTTGGATGAGCGAGATTCAACTTTATTTGCAAAAAAAAATATTTAAATGTAAAGAAATAAGTATAAAGTTTGAGTTTCAAGTAAACAGAAGAATTTATTAATGATATACATTTTATGTTTTGTTTTGTTTCAAGTACCAGATCACTTGTGTGATTTGAGATCTGTGTTCAATGAATGTAAGCTTTCAATTTTTTCTTTACAGATTTATTGAGAATATTTTATTTTGTTATATTTTCAATTTGCTTATTATTTTATAATATTTTGCGATGCCAACTAGAAATGGTTTGAAAATGCTCTAAAAGATTATAATGAGCGGAAAAGAATGATCTCCGTTTATAATAAACGAATACTGTAATTTGTGATTAGAATAAATTATTTGAAATAATTGATAACAATGATATGAAATTCTTTTCAAATGTATGGTCAATAGAATATAAGAGTGTATTATTTTATCGATACTCTGAAACGAGTCGCTAGATGTAAGAAAATCATCGTCGAGACCATTATTTATTTTACACGATTATTTAGATTTAAGGAATGATTTATGTTAATATGAGATAAAAGTCCTTAAGCGTCGAAAATCATTCTTAGAAAACATGTAAAATATTGAGAAAAGCGTTTCGAAAGAGCCCCTAAAGAGAATTGGTCATAAGTATATAGGCCTCGATAGTCGAGGATTCGGCGCAGGAAGGTCTTTATCTCCGGGGCGAATTCGGTCTTCCTCCCGGATCATCGGCTGTCGGGGCTGAGGTGTCGGCAATTTGCGCCCCGCCGATGCTCGTTGGCCATCAATAGTTAACGCAGCTCGTCGTCTGCCTTTTCCTTGGTGTCCGCAGGCTGGATCCTGCCCAGCTGGTCGAAGCGGCCGAGCATGGGGAACGGGTGCAGTAGCGAGGCGGCCGCGGAGGAGCGACGCTTCCCCTGCCAGCGGTGCGGCAAGAGCTACAAGTGGCGCGAGTCCCTGCTCAAGCACCGGCGCATCGAGTGCGGCAAGGCGCCGGCCTTTGCCTGCGAGTACTGCGGCAACCGCTTCATGCACAAGCACCACCTCATCAAGCACCGGAGCGCCGTGCACCCGGGCAACATCCTCGGCTTGCCCTAGGTCGCCGATCTCCCAGCCTAGGCCCGTCGCCAGTCGCCCGACGTCTCCTTCGAGAAGCTCCGCAGCGCGGATACACCGGCCCTTCTATTCACGCTTTGTATTATACCAACTGATCCTGCTTCCGAAGGCATAGTGGCGTACCTACTTGATTTATACACGCTGCCGCAGCTAAGATAGGGAAATAGTAAGACTATCCCTACTCGATCTAATGTTCCTTCTTCCTTGACGATCGGTATCTCGCTCCTTACAAATATTCTCATTTTAAATCCTCCGCTCCAAGAATCAATTAACTTACATTTCCAGACTCGTTTCCGACGACAGCTTTCACAATGGCTAAACCGACTACTACTAACAACTAGCACTTTGTGTGAATATTGTCGATCAGTTCTTGATCAGCTGGTCATCCTTCTTCTCTTAATAATGGTACTTACTGGCTTTTAAGTATTTATTAAATTTCATCAAATTCATAATCCTTTCAAAGCGTGTCTTGTGTTTCAATGAATTCGCTATTAGCTACATTTCATTGAACCCTCTCGAGTAATTTGCTTTGCTGCTACATATTTATTGTAAAACAAACAAACCTGATTGAAATGATCCAAGTGATTGCTCTGATAATTTAAGATAATATTGTAAAAACAGTTTTACTGTGCATAGATATTTTTCACATATTGCGGTGCAAAAAACTATGTCAAGAACTATAGACAATGTAGATTTGTAAAATAAGCTGCATAAGTATATTGATGATAGAATCTGTCTACAGAGAAAATAAAAACAAAAGTGAATTTTAATAATTTATATTCAACATTTTTGTTAAACGCGCACATAGTTGTACTCAATCATCCTTTTCTACACTTGTGCGAGTTACGCAATACCAAAGTTTTAGGACATAAATATACTGTATTTCGATAAAGTAATAGCAATCTGCAAAATAAAATGCTATTTATTCATGGTGTATAAATAACGAAAACGTTCATAGTTACACAAAAAAATTATGTCATATAAAATATATGTGAGCGCTATATTTCGAATTTGTTTTATATTATCTTTGTAAAAAATATGAAAAATGTAAGTCATATTTTTGTTATGTCATGTTTCTTTTTTACGAAAATTCTATATTAACGTAATAAAAGAGGTTCTTTCTCAGGAATGTACGCTTACGAATAAAATACCTGTAAATATTTGATTACAAAAATAAATTATGTTTTAACGATCACTTTACATGTCACGAAAACAATACTTTTCATTTAATGGAATGTTAGTTATTTAATGTTATTAATCTACTAATTTTATGTTGTCATTAGTTGTGTATATTATTTTTATTTTAAAATATTATTTGATATATGTCAGTTGATTGATTTAACAAAGAACTCTGATTAGGCTATTCGTATTTATTGTCTACTGTCGAATTAAAATGTGACTACAGAGTTGGTCTGATTCTGCCATGTCTTATATTACAAGAATTTCGATGTGACATCTTCATCATCTTGTTATATAAGATATCTCAAAATTGTGACCTTATGGACAAATTTTAAGGTAAGATTCATATTTAGTCGGATACAATGTATAACAATAACCTAATCAGATCTGACGGTCAGAGTACTTTTACAATTTTGTGTACCCGTGTTATTGAATATAATTCTTGGCTCAAAGGCGATTTCTGGTGATTTTTTAAATAATATTCTTTTTTAGAGCACACCAATTATAACTATAAAAGTTGCATAATTACAGAAAAACTTTATACTGTTTATTTGGTGTAATGTGGATCCCCAGTTTTAACAAATTTTCCGGATGAGATCTAACGTAAAATCGGTTTCAATAGCGAGATAAGCTTATAGATTATTTAATTGAAATTTGTTTGGTTTTTGTATACGCCTATGTGCGGTTTGTGTTAGATTTTATCCTGGACATTTGGAATTTTAATTATGAATGGATTTATAAAAAAAATCTCTTGACAAACAATGTTTTACCATTATTAAAAAAATGCCAGACCTCCTCTTTTGAAAAAATCCATTGAACTAACTAGAACCTCTTTTTTCAGGTGGTGGCAAATACTACGACTTTAAACCATACCAGTGCACAAATTGCGATAAGCGCTATATGCGCAGAGATACGCTTTACAAACACGTAAAGTACGAATGCGGAAAAGAGCCAAAATTCACTTGCGATAAATGCTTCAAGAAATTCAAGCACAGACATCATCTTTTATCTCATATGAGCTTCATCCATAAAGGTGCATAGAATGTTTCCCTTTTCGACTACGCGAGTTATGAAACATGAGTGCAGCTGCAGTTGTTACCTGTTTTATTTTCTACGTCATCCTTTAAGGGGTTATGCATCAAAGTGGAATTCAGCCATGAAGAGTTCTGAAGAATTGTAATAATGAGAGCAAATAAGTTTATTAATTCTGTGTATAATAAAGACTGTATATAAAATTTCCTCCACTTATCTGAACTATAACTACTCACAATATGAAAGTGAATTTATCGCTCATTACGAGCCAAGGCATTCTTAAAGGATATTCCCCTCTTTTTCTTCAATGTGAGGAGATCCATATCTATGTACAGACAAACACCAACAAGAGAACTTTATAGAATAGGGAGACTCTGAGTAAACCGAAATTGAGAAAACTAAAATTTTGAAATAAGATCTGAAAGAGTTGTAATTAATTAATAATATTATTCGTAAATAAAGTGTTTCGGGCATGCGACTGCCTGCTTGTCCATCTTCAATAAGATACAGACAGCTCTATCTTAGACACAAAAAAAAAGAGTTAATAATTAAATATAATATATATATCCTCTAAGAATACCTTGGCTCGTGGTGATCGATAAATTCCCTTTACTTTAAACTGCCATTGGATCACGAATATGCCTATTCGTCTAACATATTGCTGAGTTGATTTTATTAGTTGTCAGCTGAACTAACAGACGGAGCATTCCAACCTTCCAGCGGCAAAAAGTTTTCAAGTTTATATGTAATCGAATGCCCCTCTTTTACTTATTTAATTATTAACTCTTTTTCATTTTTGGGTCTAAGATATCTTGAAGATTTGTGTCTGTATCTTACTGAAGATGGGCAAGCAGGTAGTCTCATACCCGAAACACTTTATTTACGAATAATGTTTTTAATTAATTACAACCCTTTCAGATTATATGTCAAAATTTTAGTTTTCTCTATTTCGGTTTACTTAGTTTCCCTATTCTATAAATTTCTTTTGTTGGTTGTCTTCTGTACATAGATGCAGATCTCCTCACATTGAAGAAAAAGAGGGGATTATCCTCTAAGAATGCCTTGGCTAATGATGATCGTATAATTACTTTCATATTGTAAAAATTTTGACGAACAATAAATTCATCATTACTTTATAACTACTTATGACCACATAATGATGTTCCTTATTTTTGTACTTAATTTTTTTGAATTAGTTGTCTGATTGTTTATATTGATCGGTGTTTTGCGTAGCTAAAGTTTGTCCACGTGTAGGCCCATATATAATTTAATCTTTTCCTCTTATGCATACATCTGATTTGTTGTTTTATTTTTCGTTGATATCGTATTTTGAGACAATTTTAGTTGTGCTTCTCAAGATTATTGGCTCTTTTTATCTATCAATCGTTAGCCGTCGTGCAAGTCCGGCTACAAACTATTTATACGTGATCCTACACGATCCCAAGCGCACAGTGAACCCGTATACCGTTTCTTATGAAGATGTTGAAAATGAGTATTGCAGGAGTCGTACAGTTGTAATTCCCAGATCTACAGTTGTAGATCCCAAGGATGCGCTTGAATCGCACAAACGCAAGGACATGTGTTCAGATGCAATGCTTGGCTATATGTATATTTATGAGATCGTGTAAAATCGCGGAGATAAATAATTGTAGCTGGGGGAAGCAAACGTCTCTCGCAGTTTCTATTTTCCTTCTCCGCTTATCCCGAGCAACACGTCCATGCAAGTGCTATTCAATCGAAATCTGTATTTCTTTTTTTAGACTACAACGACAGCTCGTCGGAGGGCACGACGGCATTAGGGCGCGACGTCCCTGTCATGCCCGATCACAACATTTTTCAGTGCCACAAGTGCGACAAGTCCTACTCGTGGCGGACCTCACTGCTGCGCCACTTGCGGGAGGAGTGCCGTGTTCTGCCCCGATACTTTTGCCAGCACTGCGGCAGGCGCTTCAAGCGAGCTTACCACTTGCGCAGGCACCAGCTTTCCAAGCGTCCCTGCGTCTACTCCGACTTTGTCGTTTAGAGCAAGGGTGTGTAGGTGACTCTGTGTGTGTATGTGTGTGTATGTGTGTGTCTGTGCGTGTGTGTGTGTGTGTGTGTGTGTGTGTGTGTGTGTGAGAGAGTTTGGATGGGTAGGTGAGAACAAGAGGAATTTAATAAAGAAAGATATGGTACAAATCTTAGCGGGGGCTTGGCGCTGCTTTCCGTTAAAATGCTCAATAACTCTTCTGAAGAGAGATAGAGGGGGGCAGAGAAACGTTTTCATTTTATCTTCTAGTACATCGCCTCGAACACACCAACATTCTTATAAGCTTCCCCCTAGAATGTTAATCATTCGATGTGGATTAATGCAACTCTACTTCAAGATATTTAGTAGACAGGAAGATTTTTCAACCACTCATAGATTGTGCAAATATGAAATACAACCTGTAAATAAAATTCGAATTGTATGAGAATGATGATCAGAAGTGGAATAGATTAATCTTTTGATATTAATTCTAGATTCGATCAGAAATTTTCTACTCAAGTACTTAAGATTTGAAGGTAAATTCTCTTTTCCTTCCTAGTCCCATGGTTTCCAATACAACGTAATGCCATTCGCGAATGTTAAATAGTGCGCTGAATTACAATTTTAAATACTGTTTGATAACACAGATCCACAAAAAAAGAGTATAAGCTTGAAACAAGACACGTGCCTTATTACTTATTTTGAGATACTAATTCCAAATCTAAAGTGAAAATCAGCGGTTTCCCAGGTCGATTATGAGATATCTTATATTACAAGAGTTTCGAGATATCTTAAATTACAAAATAAAAATTTTTTTTTCAATTTGTTTGTGAGTGGCAGTATGAAGTACTCGACACACCCTTCAAAATCCATTTTGAACCACCCGGTACGAGTTCTGTCCTGTGTTTAGAATCAGCACCTCAAAATACGTAGGAAGACAAAATGTGTCTTGTTTCGAGTTTAGATCCTATTTTCTTCTTTGTGGGTCTGTGTAATTGACGGATTCCTACTAATATTTTCATGAGCCTGATACATGTTCGAAAGAACAACAATTAAAAAATGTCAAATGCATCATTATATCTATATTTTCAGTGAGTTATGTAACAGAATATGTAAAGAAAACTATTTAACATAAAAATATAAGTAAATTGTTAATACATACTTTTAAAATATAAGAATTTATTGTCTAAAGTGCGTAATTGTAGCTTGCTACATTTTTCAACGTAAAAAAGATATTAAATAATATTAGAATTAATTTATCAATAAGCATACTGGTCGTACTGGTCTACTTTTAATTATTGTTATTGTAAAAAAAATTATTAAAACTCAGATCTTAATGCATTATTATGCAGATAACAAAAAACTAGTTATAACGAAAATAGTATTTCAAAGAGTTATTTGATTATTAGAATCTTTAAACTAGTCTTAATCCACCTTTTAACACCTTATACCCTGTTTCTTAATTATAATCTCAAAACTATCACAAAGTTTCTCTCTTTATAACATTTGCACCTTAGCCTTTTTAGAGTGGGCCATAATAAACACCAATTCGACGATTTTCAAAAAAAAAAATTTTGACTAGCGTTAATTATTTCATACATATTCCCACAATTGTTAATAAATTTATATATCATGATTTTTTTTTAATTAAGATATCTTTCAGTTTCATATTTTATTTGCAATTAATTTATAGTGAATATATTTATTAGCAAACATTATTTCATGCGAACATTGAGCACTGTTAATAATTTAAATCATTTTATTCCACAGGTTTTTCTACAAATTGCTTTTGGTTTTAATTTATAAAATTTAATGTAAGGTAAGATTAAAACAAAAACTTGTACATGTCAGTTACGTCGAAACTGATGTGTATACGACTTTCCATACCCATCTCATAATTTTTATTCGCACGTCCAATATGCCCGTCAGAAAGTGCTGGTGTCGAAACTGTAAGTTATAAAAAGATATACCCATATCTATCTACTATATATGTGTGTCAAGATATATATAGATGTGAAGATTGTTTATTTTTAAATAACTCGGAGCAGTTTCCGACTCCACCATTTGGTGGGATGCTTTCCTCGGACGTGTGAATTCAGATGTGTTGAAATAATGTTTAATAGATGCAAGTATATTGAGCTTAATTCAAAGAATATTTCACCAATTTGAATAAAATGTATATTTTTCTCACTTTGATTCAAAAACTTAACTAAATTTTCTGGAATTTGTTCACTAATAAATTTTATTTCTATAACTAATAGTAGGCGCATTAATAATACAATCTATTTTTTAATAAGTAATACTTGAAATATCTACATGCAATACATGTATGATGATTTTATAAATTATTGTTGATAATTACCTCAACACTAATATTATTATGAAAAATTAATAAATAAGTGTATCTTATTCTGTATTTTCGTACAAATATTTTGTGTTTTCAAAGTATTAATAGCTTCTTCGATAGCTTCGAATTCATCTATTATTTAAATAATGTAGTTTTCCAATGAATTTAGAGTAATTGGCAATGTATCTGAAATTTCTCTATGAATTTGAATGTGTGCATCATGGTGGTGGTAAGATTCGGGCTAATGGATATGACATGATTCGCACTAAATAGTTAAACTTCTCATTTAATCATCTTTAGATTAACAATGCACAAATTATTGCATATATGAACTTTGCTTTTACTTCATTAATAAATTAAGGCGTTTATAATGCAAAACTAGTTCTGTTTGTACTATTAATAAAGGTTACGGCTTCCAGAGTTGTGTAAATGAATCTGCTACTTGTGTAGCTCCGTTGGTTGCTAGGATGGAACCAGTTAAAATGGTATAAAATCCAACTAGATTTATTCGGATAAAACTTGACATAGCCCGATGAAAAGAAAATGTATTTATGCAGAGTCGTGCCTTGGGTCTCGTAGCGAATGCAAATCTACGTGGTATAAAATTCCAGGAACGTATATATCTTGGAAACGAAGTTTTTAAGTGTAAACCAGTTATGGCACGATTGTCATTGTGTATGCATCTAGATTTTGATCTAGAGAAGCGCCAAGTGATAATGGTAACACGGTTACCATTCATAAAGTTGCGCAGCAAGTAAAGTCTGCACTGCAGCTAAATTCTCTGGGTATCGTGCTGTTGTCGTACATAGCGAGTTCATTTCCCCCATGCACGGCCGAATCTCTAGACAGCTTTATCGTAGTCGTGAAAGTTTTAAACAATCGATGACGTTCTTTGTTGCATTATTTTTTTTTTTAATAATTGTCGGATATACGTCTTCGACCTCTGATGAGATATAACGTTACGAACAGCAAATTGTATAAATTGTACGCACACACATACGCAAGCACCTGCACACATCTGCTATATGTGAATTTATCGTATACCATTGCTGCTGGAAGTAAATTTAGAAAGGTTTGTACTCAAGTCATTATTGAACGTAGAGGAAGGGCTTAGCACAGTGGTCGGAGTAATTGTCGAACAGCATTTGCTCCGTACACTGAACCGAGCCAAAATTCTCATAATTATTGCATTCGCAACGAATCACTCACTCTGCACGCTCAAAATACTGAAAACATGATTATTGTTTAACGGCCGGTAGCGATTAAAACGGGTATCGCAGCTCGAGCCAATGTCATAATGACAAGACGAGCGCGAAGAAAAAGCTTCACTGAACTGCGAAATTAGCAGTTAGTAAAACAAAAAAAAACATTGCGCGATGGTGAAAAGAATTCAAAGAGAAATAAAAACGCAATTTTGCTCTTCTTGTTTGTTTCAAGGCCAACTTTTTTTCTGCCCCCGATGCTACAAGCCTTACATTTGGAAGGTTTCTCTGGTGCGCCACCTGCGCGAGGAATGTGGCGTGTTTCCCAAGTTCTTCTGCAAAGACTGCAACAAACGCTTCAAACAGCGCAGTAGCTATCAGCGCCACATGCTGAAGCAGCACGGCATTGAGGTGCGCGTCCACAGGCGCAATTTCGTGTTCTGTCACAATGTCAAGTGAGTTGCGCTCGGACAGTGCTATGCACGCGCGATCAGCCATCGCTGTCCTAGGCTTAGCTGTATTAGCGTATATTTTTTTCTCCATTGTGGCCTCGGCATAGTAGCGATATTCCTGTAGCTACCGCTGCTGCTTTCGGGACATTTCTTACGGATCTTTTTTTGTATGTACTTTCAACGGGAGGTTGGGTAGGAGACTGACGCGGAGGATGGGTATAGTTTAGGAAGACGCGGAATAGACGCGGAATAGACGCGGAATAGACGCGGAATAGACAGAGTCCCCCTTTAGCTATTCATGAGAAAGAATTAGCTGGTTTGGGCATTATACAGTCCAGTTTACAATACACTGAGAAAAAATCAAGTTGTGGTTACAGCAAAGTCCTGTATTCCGTACAGGAGTGCTCCGGTATGGAGTATCCTATAAGGCGTACTTTACTTCTTCTGTAATAGATCCGTACAGAACAAGGGCGGGTACGGTCAACCAAACCAAGTGTTATCCACTATAGAAGTAACCAAATTCCACAGTTATGAATGACGTTTTTTCATAAAGGATATATAATTGGTTTTAAACCTTAGAATAAATGGTTTTATTTTATAAAGTTTACAAATGGATTGTAAACACATTTTCTTTTCTGCACAGTGTTGCATTAATGCAACATCTACTGCATCTTATATGCTTTTCTCTACTGCTATACAAGTATAGATATTCCATTTTCTCTCGCGCTAATCAATCTTACAAAGGTGCTCGTGTTGAACGACCGAGGCTTGGGCTCTAAGCCAAGACCTTTGGATTTGGAATCCATCGCGTTATGTCGACCGAGCCACCATAGGTCTCTTACTATTATATTTAAAATACCTAACTATGTACATATTCTAAATATTATAGTATTACATCTTATATAAAATATTTAAAATGACATTAGCATATTAATTTACTCATGTATTCTCAATTTAAGGAGTCTAAGTAGTACCTGTATTTAAAGCCTGAAATATTAAACTTTTTTCTAATTTATCTTTAAATTTATTAGTTTGATTCTATACTTTAAATTATCATTTCTTAAACTATATATGTTAACAAATTTGTAGCCTACAATATACAGTAAATATACATTATATAACCTATACACAATTCTCTAAAAAAATGCATTTTCGAGAATTATACAAAATAGTACATTTCGACACGGGGGCGGAAGAGGATTATTTTACTCACGAGACGTTTTTCGAGTGAGGGAAAAATCCCCTTACGCCCTAGTCTCGAACCGTATTTTTCATCACGAGAGCCGTAAAGTCGCATCAAACATGCGATTTTGAGGTTAGAATGATGAAAAAATAGTTTTATTTAAAGCAAAAACAAAAAATGTAACGAATCAAAAGTCGTCAAAGGAGCAATCAATCAACTTAATTGATAAAAACTATCTGCTCGGCTTAGAGAGTACGGTAGCCCGTTAGTACAGGAGTATTCGGTCCTGCAGTGTCCAGAAGTACATAGTATAGTACATAGTAACCACAACTTTGTTTTTCTCTCAGTGTATTTTGTGAAAACTGTTTTTTTTAAGTTAGGAATATTTAGAACTTAATGAAAACGTGAATGTCTTATCTTTGTAATATGGTTAGATTAGTTTAATATTGAATAGGATATGTGTTAGATTTTGAATACTAGTTAGGCTGCCCAATATGGTTTCACCTTATGATCTGTCCTTCAAATAATCAATCAAAATAGTTTTTATGACACTTCGTGTGAGAAGCTTAATTTTTCACATGCGGGCAAAAATGCGGATGCGTTAAATAGAGTTTCTCACACGTTGTATCATAGAATACGGTTCGACACATGAGCGAGAAATAGATGTTATCTTCGTGTGATCTTTTCACACCTCGCACTTGTACAATATCGCACTAGTATCAAAATGTACTATTTCATTAATGGTAAGCATTCTAGATAGACACACGTTTGGTTTCGTGGCATATTATACTTAAATTCTTAAATTTTCCTTGAAAAAAAAAAAATAATTATAATAACTTAACTTTCAATATCTGAAGGTAAATTAGTATTTTATTAATTATTGTGGCAATAACAGAAATGAAAAGTACAAACAAAAATATAGTTGTATTTTTATATAAAACTATCGTTACAAATGAACTCTTAACTGGCACAATGGAGAAAAATACCCAATATTTAAATCAGTCATAAACAAATTAAATATATTGATAAAAATACTATATTGATGAGGAAGGGATTGTAAATTTAACTAACTGATCGTATGACGATCGATTTAGACATTTTATCACTAACATATTACATTGGGTTACATTGAAATCATAAATACAAAGGAGGATATCAGCGCATATGCAGCCACTTAAAGATTGCAGAATAACGTACAAAACTTCTGTCGCTGTTTAGAGTTTGCCAAAAAATGCAGCGAAATTTATTAAATAAAGATGTAAAATTAGATAAAATAAAAGAAAGAGTCAGTATTTCGTCATGCATTAAATTGCAAAAAGCTTCAAAGCCCGCTTTTTCATGGATTTTTCTTTAGAGGAATTTTATACAGAATTATTTGTGCTTAAATCAGTTTTATAAGTATTTGTTGACATATACTTGGCAGTCATATTGGTATTCTTCTTACATTCACTGATGGCATCGTGTTTTGCATCTATTCTTTTATGTATTTGTTCATGGCTGATGTAGATGTTAACGCAAAAGGGAACCTCATGGAATAGGATTATTCACAACAATTATAAAAAAACATGCATTAAAAATATTAAATGAGTCAACAATGCATAAAGGTTAACCAATTCCATGGGGATCTGTTTTATTTTAGAACTTTTATTAATATTTAAATATGTAAAAAACTTGAACAGCGCTGAAGATTAATTGTACACACGAAGATCAACACTGAAGATGAATCGCTGCAACTGAAGACATCATTAATGTTAAACTTAAGCGTTTTCTAAATTAATATAATGCGAATCTTTCGAAACAATCAAAAGTTTACGTATAGACGACTACCGCTGGATAGTTGTTTAAAATAAGAAGAGAATTTATGATTCATCATAACTTGATAAAATTTTAGACTCATTTATTTATAAATTATATTTAACACATATATTGGAACAAATAATTAAGTTGAAGGAAGCTAAGTTCCAATAAATTAACAGGAATTTTTTTTCTGTAAGGTGAATTGTTTAAGACATATACCGACAACAAAACCCTACGGAATGAGTATAAGAGAGTATAAGACCTGCAAAGTTGAAATGAAAATGAAAATTGCTACTTGCCCCTGGCTAAAATTATAAGTCAGTTTCGCCGGAATTCTATGTAAAGAGAAATGAATTTTTTTTTATTTTTACAGCCTTTTCAAGTTCTCGTAAAGAAACTTATATGGTTCTGAATTGCTTGTGCTAATGAGTACTTTTTTAAGTGCAGTGGATCCACTTTTAAGTAACTCACGCAAGCAATGGAGACCTATATAGCTTATACAGTGGAATCCGAACCACTGGAGCTTTGATCTTAGACACTTCTGTAAACAAAGAGGTGTCCTTAAAATCGCCGAGAGTCGGGCTTGAACCCAGGACCGCTGGATTATTAGACCGATACTCTACCGATTAAGCTATCGCCGCTATACAGAGAAATGATAAAACTACTAGTGGGAGCCGAAAGTTCGGCTTCGATCTAGTGCATAGTGTAACGTAACCAACCAAGAGAGTATCTCATTCGCACACTTCTTAGAGCCATATCTCTGAAAGAAATGAGCCCCGGAGACACTTAAGCATGTAAGTGATTCAATACCAATCTTAAATTAACCCATTAACGACCAAGACCCCGAATTTTCAACATCTTTTTCAAGGCTTTTTTCAACTAAAAAAAGGTTTGAAAACATTTGAAAAAGATCATATCTGACATATTTTGAGCTATTCTTTCGAATGGTGATACCGATTTTTGGTTAAAATACTCCTGCAAAAAAATATGACGTGCTTTTCACGAAAAAAGGTTAAAAAATTTGGAAATTTTCAATTTTATGAATTTTTTTCATAAGGAAAATGCAATGACAATAATTCAAAATACTACAAAAAAGTGCAATCGATGTTCAAATATTACGGGAAAATTTTTTTTATGATTCTAAAATATTTTTAACCTTTTCAAAATGGCCATATTTTGCAAAATCCCAAGCACTCAAAATTTAATAAGTAATTTTTCAGACAACTTCTTAGAGGGCTCTTTCACAACTAAAAAGAAGGTTTTGAAAAATTTCGGAAAGAGGTTATCCGGCGTATTTTGGCCTGTTTTTTCGAATCGTGAGACTTATCTTTTGCTTAAGCACGCTTAGAAAAAATATGGCATGTTTTTCACGAAAAAAAGTGAAAAGATTTAGAAATTTTCAACTATTATATAAAAAATTTAGAAATTTTAAAAATATATAGAATCATGAAAAAAATTTTCCCGTAATA
>UELU01099484.1:18756-79930 GCA_900490025.1 Megastigmus dorsalis
AGTATTTTGAATTATTGTCATTGCATTTCCCTTATGAAAAAAATTCATTAAGTTGAAAATTTCCAAATTTCTTAACTTTTTTTCGTGAAAAGCACGCCATATTCTTTTGCAGAAGCATTTCAACAAAAAAACGGTATCACCGTTCGAAAGAACAGCTCAAAATACATCGGATATGATCTTTTTCAAATTTTTTCAAACCTTTTTTTAGTTGAAAAAAAGCCTTGAAAAAGATGTTGAAAATTCGGGGACTTGGTCGTTAATGGGTTAACATAATGCGAATCTTTTGAAATAATTAAAGTTTGTGTATAAATGACTATCGCTGCACCTTGCAGAGAGAAAAATATGAGATTAAGATTTTATCAAGTTTTACTGGATGATGATCGATAAATTTTTTTTTAATTTTAAACTTTACCTCTTTGTTAATTTCTCAAGGCATTAATTAAAATCAAAGTCTGTTCATTCGTTTTTGCTTACGGGTTCGCTTTAGATTTTGAATTTTTAGTTTATTATATAAGCTAGCCTTTTGTCATGTTAAGTTGAGAACTAAGCCTTTCTTCTTTATAAAAGAAAATTTAAGTCCGTTTTCAAAATTGTGATATTTCAATTATCCCGAATAAGATGTTTAAAGCATATTAGGAATACAAATATTTTGTAAATAAAGTTAAAATTGTAAGTTTTGTAAAATAACTGTAAATTGTAACAATCACTTTAGGAATCAAAGAATGTGATAAAATAACTTGTATGCGATATCAAAAAGTGCACGTAATTTTATAGCGCAATGTACCGTCATAGCACCGGTTTTCAAACGGGATCCTATTTTTGAACACTTTTTTAGTAATTCGATATTTATTCGTTTATGGCCACCAATATTTATTATTAAAATTAAGTAATAATTATTATGTAACTGTAATATAGGGTATAAAGTATAGAAAGCATAAATAAAATATGTTTTTGATGACCATTGGAGACAATTAATCAATAAAATATATGTTTTTGAAAGAATGAAGTGAAAGAATGAAGTGTTCAAAAACTGGTGCCGCGACGGTACGTCAATCTATATCAGATTTCGCAATTAATATCACATAATAGTGATTTGATTTTTTTATGGAGTACAAAGTCTGGGATATATAATGATTATGATTTTTTATTTCTCGCGGTCAGCGCAATTGCGTTTATAGAGATTTATTTTTTTTTAACAAGTACAGAGTCTTACAATCTCAATTATGAAGTTGATTAAAAGAATAGCATATTATATACATCGCATTTACTTAACCCCCATAAGTTACTATCATGGAAGACTAGTATAGTTTAGATTGTGTTCATGGTACCTTAAAGTGGCTCAATTGTCATCTGTATAATTATAATTAATAATTTTTAACACAGTGTAATGGATAATAAGTAAATTATTTTTAATAAAGGACTAGAGGAGAAAAAGGTAAAGTGGCCTTATTCAAATATACTTAGGACGCGCAGAGAGTTAAAAATCTATCGCATTTGCTCTTCTGCAATAGATGAAAAATCAAAATCTAAAGATAAAAGACTTTACGAAGCTGCCGGAGTCATCTGATTGACATTAGATTTTTCAGTTTCGCTTTGCCTTTGTTTTTCATTTTCTACCAAATTGCGAGAATATGAAATTGAGCAAAAGCAATAGTTTTTTAAAGTCTTTCTACATTAATTTTTAGATTATCATAGCGATTTTATGCGTCTTATATGTATTAGGAATTAAATAAGAATATTAACCCTCCGCCACACAGGAGTTTTTCTGCTTCTGTCACACACCTGGGTATAATTTAATTTAAGTTATGTTGTTTCTTTTTTTACTTCATAAGCTTTAAAAAACATTTTAAAAATAGGAATATTTTCCAATGTATCTGATATATGCTCCAATACTTTTTAAAGTCGAATATTTTTTTTAAAATTAATATAATTATAAACATAAGCTATAAGAATGCGAAATTTCGCTTGTGCCTTATTTTAATAATATGATAGTAGGATCTTCACATAATTAAATGTCAAAGAGTCGATACGACTTCTCTTAAAAAGTAAGGTGGCAACTGTAAATAATATTGATGTAGATAGCATTGCCGTCATCCGTCGTTCTACTCACAAGAGTCAGTCAGCGGATCATAACCTAAACCTTATTCGATAACATTTATCTTCCAAATTACGAAGTTAAATGTACTAAATTGTGTAAAGTACAAGATTCATATAAGCCTGATATAATTACAATATCAGTTAAAATTTATTAAACTATAATAAAATAGCAGAAATATGATTTTAAAAATAGCCGAGTCCTTAATCAGCTTGTATTTCAAGACTATATCGAAATAGACATGGCTTTTTGTCTAGTAAGTATGCCGGTAATTCGTTTTAAATCTTGAAAATGTAAATAAAAGTGGCTAGTGACCAGTCATCAACTCGGCTTCGTTTCTACCAGAGTATATTAGTGTAAAAATTAATATCTCTCGAATAAATGAAATCGAGGCTTAAAAGAACACAATTTAAAAATGAAAAAAGGACTTTTTTAAAACAAATTAGTAAATTATATTTTGTAAATATTAGCAAATTGGAGTATAAATGAAAATTGAGTGTGCTTTTGGTCTTTGTGATATATTTTTAATACAAAGTTAATTTAAAATATTAATTGCGAAAATTTTGACTTTTTCCACCAACACATTGCAAACACTTCATGATGGAAGTAGAGGTAAAACGAAATTTAGTTTTAACTTTGTGTACGAAACATTATTCAATTTCATAGATTCAGATAAATATATCGCAATAGTCGAAATAAGCTACGTATACCGAAAAACTACGCACAACTAAAATATATGCGTATGTAAATGTGAAATAGAATTTTTAAATTCTGAACATTATTTTAAACAATTAAAAAAAATTATACATATGGCAACAAATTTTCAATATCTTTGTAGACGGCCAAGTAGTGGAATAATGAATATAAATCGCTTTTTATTTTATACATACTGAGAATGTACTAAATCATCTACTGTGCCACTTTACTCGCTTCTCCTCTTATTGTGAATATTTTCAATATTTGCTATATTATTTTATTTCATTACCAATACCTTACTCGATATCCTCACAGTCCGAAGATAATCAAAATCAACAGTATGAAGGTTCAATAATCATCATTGAAGAATGGAAAAATCACAGTAAGAATTCAATAATTAAAATAGTGTGTTATTTTAAAAATGATTTAATACTGTCAATATAAAACCTTGAATTAAAATATTTTCGAATTTTAATAAAACAATTTACGGTTTGATTTGGTATATTAGTTAAATTCAATAAAATATAAATAATTTCTAGTACAAACTTATTAATAAAATCATATGCGTATGTGTATACATTTTCTTTTTGTCTTCGAAGGTGTACAGTCAAGTTGTACATGGCATCTGTAAGAAGATTTCCACTGAAAAAACGTTAAAAGGACAATAAAATATAAAAAAATTTAATAATATTATCATTATGTTATTCTAATATAATGTATTTATCTTTCAGGGTCATTCTGTTGTCACAACTTTTGAAGATATACAAGTTTGTATTTGGAATATCGCCACTAAAAATGGAAATGATTCTAAAATATTTCAATACTTTTGCAAGACTTATTTCGAGAAGCTTTCAACATTTCGAAGAGAATATAAAAGTCTATATAGCAAATTAATATATTTTTCAAGAATATAATTAAAGTTATTTTATTTTGAGTAATTGGCTACCTAGCGCTCATTAAAAAGCAATATTTATATATCGTAATCTACAACTGAAGACTTAATAATTTGATATATCCATTCAATGCTGATTTAATTTTGTTTGTAATATGAATAATAATTTATGAAAATTTTGTAACATGTTTATTTTCTTCTATCTTTAATGCGTGATAATTACCCCTATTTGTAAGATTTTCCACACTGAAGAACCTGGTAATAGGTGAGTTTTAAAAAAGAAATTCATCTGGATTTGCGATGAAACATTCACTGATAAATGAAATTACAAGTCTGTAATAAAATATTTATTGTTTCGGTTCAAGTATAATCTTGCGCATAAAATTTAAATATGACTGACTTATGGGCAACCGTCTTGCTTGAGGTATTGCTCGGGATAGGGCTCGAAGTATTGCTCAAGTCACGCTCCGTCTAGCGACAGAGCTCTTGCTGTGATCTTGCCGAGATCTTGCAAAGATATGGATCAGATTATGTAAAGATATTGGTAAAATCTTGTTGAGCTAAATTTCTTTGATAAAAAATTCATTTATTAAAAAATAAAAATAAAAAATGTAAAATTAAATTATAACTATTATTATTATTATTATTATCATTATCACACCATTACAGAATTCTAACTGTAGGTGTCCGATATTAGTTGAACAATAATATATATTTATAAGCAAGTATTGAACAAAAAGAATCAACAAATCTTAACAACGTATATAATTCTTTCCACTTAAATTATTTGTAAGATTTTTTATATGTTAATTGCGATTATGAGTGGGAATATGGGTAGAGAGGATTATTGAATTCGTAAAACAATTTCTTCTATACCAGGAGCACATGCAGAAGAGTAACTGTATGAAGTCCTTTGATATTAATATATATATGTATATATTTATAATAATAATTTGCTCCTGGTATAAAAAAAATTGTTTCACGAATGAAATAATCCTCTCTACCATTACTCCCACTTTTAATGGCAATTAACTTATAAAAATTTCATAAATAATTCCAGTGTAATAAATTATATACGTTGCTAAGACTTGTTGATTGTTTTTGTTCAGTACTTATTTATAAATATCATTGCTCAACCAATATTATACACTTACAGTTAAAATTCTTTAATTGTGTGATAATGATAATAATAGTAATAATTTAGATTTTAAAATTTTTTTTTTGTTAAACGATTTTTTTTATTAAAGAAATTTAACTCAACAAGATTTTATCAATGTCTTTACAAAACCTACAACATGATCTCGGAAAGATTTCACCCACATCTTCACAAAGCCTCATCATAATTTTTCAAGATCTCACCAAGAGCTCTCCCTCTCTCTAGACGGAGCGCAACTTTAGCAATAATTCGAGCCGTATCCTGAGAAATAATTAAAATTTCTCTCAAGTAAGACGATTGCTCATACCTGAGACATAATTAAATTTTCTGTGCAGGATATTAAGAATTTACGGAAATTGTAGAATATTATCAAGGCGTTATGTATTGATGAATGTTTCATTACATCTTAATAGTAGTTTTCGAAAGAGTTCTAACAGAATAGCGATAATATTAATGTGCTAGGAATCAAAACTGTAAGATATAGCATTATTTGTTCATAGCAATAACGGATATTCCTCCAAAAATATTACTTTATGCTGCATTGACTTAAATAAAATATCTTGCATTGATATTATTACGTATCACTATGGGATTTTACACATATTATTACACAGCATATAACCTTCATTCTTCCCTTTCTCAAAGCAGAATAATAAATACGTATATATGCATACACTTACACATACACACATGTACAATGTTACTCTCAAATGTGAACTACCCTTTTTATTTCTCTGCACCGCAGGTATCGCTCTTCACCAGTCTTCTTCTGATGCTACAAATTTCGCGAGTCAGAACAAATGGACGCCTTACTGCTGTTACATATGCCGGAAGTACTATACAACCCAGTACACTCTGCAACGCCACCAGAAATTTGAATGTAATAAAAATCCAACTTTCTTCTGTACCAAGTGCGATCCAAAGAAAAAAAAAGGATTCAAACAAAAATCGAATCTAGATCGACACCTTAACACCGTTCACGGCATTCGTACCGTCAAACGTGTCGTCGCACGTAAAAGGAAGCTAAGACATCCTAGTAAAAGAATCGAAATCGACGAAATAACACCGGAAATTCAGATTTCAAAGGCGTGGTAAGATTATAGTTCAATACAACATTGAATTCCCTTAGTCCTATTCTGGATTTAATTTTGCTCCTCCAAAATTGTAGTAAGGTACTTTCATTTATTGTCGAAGTTTCATGGCTGCGACTTGGGGTTGAGCAAATTCGGTGGCAGGGGCTAGAGACTCTCGAAGCTTGAACTAGCCGACTACTCGGACTCTATTTTTTTAATAATAGAGGATAATTTGTGCTGTCCTAATTTATTCTTATACTAGATAATACTATTAATAGTTCGATGACCTCAATTACACAATTAAGTTTCTTACTACTATTTGGAAGGTGTGCGACTTCCAGGATTGTATTTAGAGAGTTCAATCTCGTTGAAATGCACCAAATTGCCTTTTATTGAAGTCTGAAACTTCAATTTTTTCAGCATTTCGCCTATTGAGAAAAGAATAATAGCTGCAGGACAACTAGCTCGAGAGTGGGCTCTAAATGTATCGGATACCAGTTCGAAAAGTCAACCAGCGATGCTTGAAGAAGAATACTCCTTTAACTTGCGATACTTAAAGGAGAACACCATTGCAACAGAAAACAAGTTCCACTGAAAAATATACTGCACTGAAACTACTGCAGAGACCCCTTACCACCTCGACTTAGAACTCAACGTTTATGTCGCTTCGGGTCATCACGAACAAGATTCGCTACATTTATTTTTTTTGCATTTAAATACATGATTTTTACTAAACTTTTTTCTCTAGCGTCTGTTGCGACTCGTCAGTGAAGATAATTACGATGCCTGAGGATGTTGAAGGAGTTGCAGATATTGATCTATTGCGTTCGACTTTTTTTTTCTTTAGTCACCGCGAAAAAACCCTTGTAGTGGCATTAGTGAAGCAAATCTGGATCACATTGCATTTTCAGAATGCGGTAGATTCTCTGCCCTGATTCGTTGATTTTATTCTTTTACTGGCAACGTAACAGACTTTACATAGGTTAGATGTCCCTGTATTTGTGCAATGTACGACATTTCTGCATTGGTAATTGATTTTTTATTTTGATTTTTTTTCATTTGACGTCATAATATTATTTTTAAAAAATTTTAATTCATGTTTTCATATATTTATGATTTGAACCAAAAAAGTAGCTGTCAATAAAAAATGTTTGTTATCAAGAAAAGTATCTAAGCTATGGGAAATGGAGTTTAATAAGGCTTTGAGAGGTATTCCTCATTATTTTTTATCAAATTACAAGAAATTGCGCCCTAACTCTAGGAGTTATGAAACCAAACTGGAAGGAGTGGGTTTATTTTCGTTACCACACCAAGAAAAGTGGAGGGCAAGGTTTTCTCTTCTATTGGAAACGCATCGAGCCATACCTCAAATGCTGCACCTAGAGGGACAATGTTGGTCCCCCAGGTTAAAATCTATACTACATGAGGGAGAGTAGTTATCTACCCCCCAATTTTCTCAGCGTAGAGAACACCTCTCAAAATCTAGTAAAACCCCGCTTTCTTTTTGTACAGATGTAGGGACAAGTTTACTATTAAAATTATCTATCTTAATACTGGTGGAGGTACATATATATATAAAATTATAAATTTTTTGGTACAGTAATTCGTTTCTTTTGGTGGCTCTTCTTGGCGTATTGTAGCACATTTCTTTTCAAGAATACTTAAAATTCCACTAGATTTAGTAGTTCAAACAAATTTAAATAGTAAGACCATAATAAGATATGGTTGTAAGTAAAGTTTTTCTTGGCATATTTCAATATCAACTTTGATTGAATAAAAAATTTCTGACTAAAATTCGGAATTAATGTACATCTATGTTCTGACATAAATTATAGAATTAAAGTATGAAGAGGCACCAACAAAATCTTAGTGCAAAAAATATCCCTTTTTTCTCGATCGTATTGCATTGCACAAAATTAGTTTTCTTTTTTTAAAGAAAGGAATTAAACTTAAAGTTTTTATTTCATGAATCGTTTCGTGTTGTTGATGAGCGTTATATTTATATTGATCATGGGGGTTTCTTTCCAAAATTAAAAATGTTATTTTATAGAATTTTAAAAGAAATAGTTACATCAAGCTATAAATTTTTATTAATTGAA
The DNA here is from genome assembly GCA_900490025.1 of Megastigmus dorsalis. Taxonomy (NCBI): domain Eukaryota; kingdom Metazoa; phylum Arthropoda; class Insecta; order Hymenoptera; family Megastigmidae; genus Megastigmus; species Megastigmus dorsalis. The sequence goes on from UELU01099484.1 coordinate 26,768, forward strand.
CGATCGAATTTTATTTTTATACTGCAAAAATACGCAATTGTTGATAGGGATAGTACAATTTTAGCGAATGATTTTTTTTATTTCCATCTTTTTTTTTTTTTAAAAGATGTTATAAGCAATTGCTAACAATTTAAATAAAGTTATGCTACTGCTGTTTTAAATTATTACTTAAAACAGAATATATTTTAAATATATTAAATATTAAATCTTCTAAATAGAATCATGTAATTAAATACATTAGCGTCACACCATTTATTATACAATTTGAGTTTTTACTTATTCTAAACTAGCATGATAAATAAATATAAATAAGTGAGAAATATAAATATTAAAAGTACCAAAAGATTAGTATCTTAAAGTGTGCTGGGATAAAATATCCAACTACTGCCACTAACCCGAATACTGCAATATGAATGTTTTAAATTGCCTTTATATCGTACAAAGACGTTTGCTTCTTTGATATAATTTTATAGTTCGAATATAACTGATATAAATTCTACGTGTTCTAAATTAATGTTCCTCGATCAATAGAATCATTAATCAAATTAATTTATTTGAATTGAAATTTTTTAGATTAATATTTTCTATGAATGTAAAATGAGGTTTACTTTTTGAGCCATTTACCTATAAGAATTTTTGGAGATGGTAATGTCACTGAAATCAAATTATAAAAATTCATGTTGGGCCAGTAGGTGATTTTTTATTTTTCAAATGTCACTTTAGACTTAGTCAATGATTTCAAAAACATGAAATGGCTAAATTTTCATTGAAATATTTTATATAAGAGGTTATTTCATATAAAACATGCACTTAAAGTATAAATATTTGAGTATTTTACCCTGCACTGGAATATGGTAAAATAAAATGGTACAAATTATAGTGATAACATTTAAAATTAATCTTTGACGCGAGAAGCATTTTTCAAAATTTACTTTGAAAGTTTCCATAAGGATCTATAATCTAATAATTCTTATATTTAAGTATATATTAAAAATGTATATTATACTTTTGACATGCCATATTTAGCCAATTAAAATTAACTATTTTAAATACCGAAAAACTAATTTTGATACTATTACACGGAAAAAATTTTGGACATGAGGGATTTCGAAAATTATGCTTTCTTTACAGATTTCAATGACGTTGAAATTCTTTTATTCCAAGTTGGTAGTATAATATTCAAAAAACAGTATTGAATTATTCTAAATATATGACGAAATGATTACCAGTTTAGTCGTTTCAGAGCATCGAGAATTATCAAAATGCTCTATTACGTGACTCGCACTGCGCAGATTCGGTGTTGGGAATGTGACATTACCAGCTTGGTAATACTGCAATATCGGCAGTTGTCGAAATTCGAGATTCTCATATTCCCACGCTTACGATTTCCAGGCTGGGAGTCTAGAGCTCCCAGCGTCGAAATGAGAGATTGCCAGCTCGAGAATTGGTTGTGTGGTATTCTTATGTTTGTATCCTTTAAATTCGAAATTTTTTCGAAATGAAGCATTCTCATTTCGGACACTACACAAGTCAATCATAGTAATACTTCATTTCGATTCTTTTTGGTAATGTCAGACCACTTATTTCTAATAATCATTCATTTCCAAAAAATTTTCCGCATAGAACTTAAATCTCTCAACTCTAATTATTTTATAAATATATACACATATATTATATTGTTAAGAAAATAGAAAATTATACGTTAATTTTTTAAACATTGGAAAAAATGTTATGAGATTAGATGTTAAAATATTCGTATTTTTGTACATAATAATTTTATAATCTTGAAACCTTTGAATACAAAATGATATTTTTTTAATTATTATTAAATTAGTTTAATACTTTATTAATTAATTGAGTGTAACAGTAAGTTGAGTGTAAAGGCAAAATTAAATCATATTGTCTCATTTTATTTCAATATAAATACCTATTTTTTGGAGTTGGTTTCCTAATAAGGATATACTATATTATTAATTATAATATGGATAAAAATAGTCTGTATATCACAAAATTTAAACATCTACAGATCATCATCTTATTTTATATTTCACTAAATTTAGCTGATTACAACAAATTCAGCTGAAATTGAAAATGACTTTGATTTGATTAGCAGTCTCTATCATAAAAATAAATTCTGTGTATAATACTGTATTCACTTCAATTATAATGAATATATGTATGTATGTTTATAAATACATATTATACATATATATGGTATGGTAATGTAATTTCAAAAGTCTAAACAATTAATTTAAGGTTATTAAATTATAGCTTATAATATAGGGTATAAAGATGTTTTACAAAATTCCCATGATGAATTAATGTAAATTTATTTTTTATGCATGTATTTAAATTTATACATAAATGATCAATATCTCCAACGGAATCTCAACATCCTCCACTTTACTTATACCTTATTTTAATTTAGATAAATCAAGTTAGTAAGTTTTTGCCTTATTGCTGATAATATTCAACGCGTTGAATGATACATTTTTGTACCTTACTTGGTTATTTAGTGCCTTTGCTCTTTTATAATGCCTGTGCTCGTTTCATTAATGAATGTAATAAGTGTTATTAGTACCTAGTTAAATATTTTTAATTTTCAAATCATTATCCTGGAATATATAGTGGTTATGATTTATTATTTCACGTGATCAGCGCTTTCGCGTTTATATAGAATGAGCATACGAGACTGAGATGGACATTTTCTGTTCCCATCCAACACGCCTAAAAATGGAACATTATGTATAGATTTTTAGATAAATAATAAAACCTGTTAGAACAAATTTTAATACGAACAATCATTTTTCTTTATTGCACGATGTCCAATACTGCATTGAAGTTTATCCTGTTTATCAAACATCACGGAAGAATAGTATCAACTCTGAAGATTTATGAATGTCACCATTCCGAAGATTTGTTAGGTATTCCTTGGAAGACAAACGTAGCATGCAGCTTCGAAGATTTTAATAATTAATTTTGAAGCATAATTTTACATTTATTTTGTCTAATTTTAAATACTTGATAAAGATTTTGTCGACTCTAAAGATTGGTAAGTTGAAAGAAGACTGGAGCAGAATCTACATTTGAGAAGATGTCAACATCAATTCCATTATTTCTTATTTATTTATTCGAATAAATATATCAAGTCAAATAAATTTAGATAGAATTTCATGTGTATATAAAAAGAATCTGTAGATACGGTCATAATATTTTTTATAGAATCACGTGAAAACGGAATGATTACATTTTGTATATCTCTATATAAGTTTGTACACAATTTTGAGTGATATTTAATGAGTTAAAATATAATATTTATGCTTCGGGGTATAGTCAAGATTTGCATATAAAAATCAGTTGAATACTCAGATCTCACGTGGACATTTATCAGCTACAATGCAATATATTGCACACATACAAGCATTAAAAGGACGTTCTCCGGCTCGTATGACCAAAAAATTTATTTCTTTTTATAAATCATCGTTAAGTGACATAATTTTTACTAAAATCTTTTAATTCTGTAAATACTGAAATATAACTAAATAGTGTAAAAATCATATAAATGTGAAAAAACGAAGTGCAGCTTACAATTTTGTACAGATTGTACCACAATATATATATATATATATATATATAGTTTTAACGTGATAGTATATCTTTAAATGGCAGTATCTTTGAAATTAACATCGCAAGCCAATAATAATTTTTCTTCACATCTATTCCTTTCTAAGTCTAGTATGACATACCAGTTTTTAAAAAAAAGTCGAGCTATTGTTGGTTTTGCAATAAATTAAAATGTAGCTTCAATCATGCTTAAATCTTAAACTTGAAAATTAAATATCTCAATTTTTAATACCGCAACTCATAATATACTAAAATTTTCAGAAATCAATAAAGTGTATCAAAATAGTTTGTATGCAGAGTTTAAGATAATCTATCTAAAATCAATTTGCAGGAGAACGTCCTTAAAGCGCAAGTCTCTCCACAAACAAGATATATACGAATTCCTTTTAGCTGGTTTACTCTATAAAAGTACAAAGATCAGTACTAACGCCAATATCCTTCTGCCATTTGTTCACAGATTTTTTCCGAGTTGGACGTGCTACGGGATCCGTGGATCACTTGAAGCCCTATCCATGCCATCAGTGTGGCAGATCGTACCGAAACAAGAGTACCTTAAACAGGCATCTGCGTGTGGAGTGTGGCAAGGCGCCTCAGTACCGCTGTCACTACTGCCAAAAGGCCTTCAAGCAGTGCTGCAATTATCAGAGGCACATGCTCAAGAAACACAACAGTGACCGACGCTGATCGCTAAAACTTCAAGTGTAAGGTGTCTGTACTTCAAGTTGACACGATTCTACAGTTAGTGCAATTGCCCCTCGCCGGCAACAATGAACGAGCGAACTTATACTCAACAAACCTGCATATAGCCAAAGCGTTTTCTTTCGTGAGTTGAAGGCGTTCCTTGAGTCGTCACGATATTCTGATTGAATGCAATCTTTTCTTACGCCGAGAGAAAAGTTATCCCTCCTATGCACCAGGCAAAATATTTCGTTCAAATTGCACATAATTACTATAATATATATATGTATATATATGTATATTATATGTATATTATATGTATATGAATTTATATATGAAAGCCTGTACGCAAGAGCGTTAATTAAAATTAAGTAAAATCATCTAAATACATAAGATCATCGTGATCATCTCAGTAATTTTTATTTTAGTTTTTTTGTGTGTAGAAGTTATACGATCTCGATGGTTTAAAGTATTTATATTAAATAATGTGATTTTTACGAAGATTATCGACAGTGAGTGCTTACAATCATAATGGAATTATTTATAAGTACATTAATTTTTTTACATTAGAATACTCTTTAGACGAATGTGGTCTAAAAAATTATAGTTTTGCATATAAATACAAATGCCGTGGCTCAAAGGCGCGTGCCTCCTTAAACAAGGCTGCTCAATTGGTCCTGGGTTCGATTCCTAGCTCCGGTGGTTTTTCACAAGAAAAACAAAATTTTTCGGAGCTGATGGAATCTTATTCGAGACTGTGGGTATTGATAGGATTCAAGTCCCGATGCCCCTCCGTCAGGGTGGTCGAGTTGCCCGGGAGTTAGGGCCCACACGATGGAGACCTCGCCCGCCACCTCATCTAACACAAAATTAAAAAGTACATTAAGTATAATATTGAACAATATTAACTACAATATTATGATTATTGTGAATAATATTACCGAACTTAAGAACATTCATATTCCTGATGACCATATTATATTATTTCCTGACGTTAAATCATTATTTAACCTTTAGAGGACCGGGATACGTCATTTGGCGTAAATCCACTGACCTCCAAAAATTTGACATCAATTCAGACCTTTACCATATGCTTCAGATCACTTTTCTATAGAAACAACCATTTTTTAAAATTCCTCAAGTGCCGGCCCTCTAAAGGTTATTAATTATTGTTATTAATTATTTTTTTTTATTCTAATTAATTCTAGTCATCTTTTATAACAAAGTCCTGGCTCTCTAAAGGTTAATAATATTGATCTCACATTAGTCAAAAAAATATTGAAAAAAGATATATAAATATTATTAAATATACTGACATTCCTTTGACTGAAATATTGAATATATCAACCTTACTGTCAGAAGAATACTACTTTCAATTGAATTGACAATTTTATCGATAATGTTTCGGTACTGTAAATCGTCTAAAAAACTTAATAGTTTATTTTTTAGAGTGAATATTTAGCGGTCGCAGTGCCGTTTTGGTTACGACCTTGAAGAGAAATTTATTTACGATTTAATTTGATCTAGTATGAGTCTTAAAAGTACCCTTTTACAATTAAATTAAATTAAATTAAAGAAAAACGAGTGCCTCATAAGATTAAAATTAACATTAAAAAGTAGAGTGTAATTAGCAACATAATGTATCAATGTTCTTACACATTAATCCATTATCACATACTTTAATTTACATTATTAATTGTAAATTTATCAAACGTTTAAAACTTCAGTTCTACACTGCTTTAGTTGAAACGGCGTTATTTGTTTGCAAAAACAGTAAATTATGGTATAGTTGTAAATTTGCTATACACAGTGTGAATGAATGATTGGTACTTGAACGAGATATTATTTTTTAATACCCATGATGATTAAATATATAAAAGTGTGGGAAAAGTTAGTCTTTGCATTAGATATTTAATAATTTTCGGAAAAAGAATGGTGAAAGTTTTTAAAAGAAATAATGCACAGAAATTTGGTCTAGTAAAAGGTTAAAAGTGATTAAACATTATATAATTTGCCCTTAACAATAACTGCGATGCTTCAAGTTGATGGGCACATGAGTAGGGTTGCTTCCTGTACAAATTTAGTTCTTATTTCACATGTACAAATAATTTTTAAGCAAATGATACAAAATATTATAAAATTTTACTCATTGGTTTGTTTCACATACTATTACTTTGAAATATATCTGTACAAGATACCACTCCAAATAGTTTCAGGATTGAATAACTTGTAAAAATATAGCTTTTTAAGTTGTACAAGTCTTGAAGCTATAAAAGCTGAAGCAATAAGGTTATAATTATATACGTTTACAATCTACGTCTTTTATGTTTTTGTAACTGCAAAATGTGCTATATGAAATCGATCTACTAGCATATCATCGATTTATGTAATGTGTTCATGAAGCTTTAGTTGATTAAGCTAAGAAAAAAATTATTAGGATACGAACGTAAACCAAATTAATATGACGCTGTATGTTCTACTTACCGATGAAATATTTATTCTGAAGCGTACTAAGTGTTTTTAGCTCTAAAAAATTGTGACTCCATATACTGATATACTTTACCTTGTTTATTGGCCTTATTTTCACTATATCTCAAATCAAAAACTATACAATAATAGTCTAATTACATTATTTCATTTTGATTTTTTATCTTATTAGTTTCGAGACTTGAATGGAAAAGCTCTAGGGGAGAATAAAGTACAACAGAAGTTATAACATTTAAATTAAAATATCAAGTATATTATCATTGGTTATTGTGAATTGGTACAACGTCATTTATAAAATTGCATCTCCTTTTTATAAAATTATATGTTAATTATTTTATCGAAATACATGGCTAAAAACCATCGCTATTGTAAAATGTAATCTCGAATAAATTAAAGATATATTTGAAATAAATATTCTTCTTCATTCATCTTTTTTTACCCGACATATCACAAAGATGAAATGTATTTGTATCATTACTTTTCTTTCGTACCTAATTTCTTAATTTTTTTTTACCTTTTTAATGATTATTTCTAACATATTATTATATTTGATTTCAGGTCTCACGTGATAAAAATATGTAATAAGATTAAGCTTTTCTCTAATCTTATTACAAAGAATTAGATTAACGATATTGATTCAGGTTTCAGTCAGAAATGATCTTTCAAAGTCAAAAGGGTCTGATTCCCTGCTAGAGAATATATTAGAATGATAACTTTAAAGAAACTTTTATTGTATTTTAAATAAAGTGCAATTCTTACAATATATGGTATTAAGGATATTGGAAATAGAATCGTGGGCGCGACGGCAGTTGCTAGATAGAGTAAAAGGGGGTATCGGTGCGGATGAAAAGGAAGAGGTTAATTTCAGATTAGAGCAAATTAGATGAACCTAAAATAATATACGGGCTGGCTTCTATTACTGTATTGGTTTATATGGCCACAGTAGTCTGGGCATTCGCAGCAATACCCACTTTTATCTTACCCAGTCAGTTAACCCGCACGGTTATTAGGCTGTGATCAGGCTTGCAGGGTTTTTGCTAGTAAAGTAGAAGTCGTCAGTAATTAAAATGAAGTTATAACTCCCTATGTCTAGGAATAATTTCTTATCCCTGACCCCAGCGTCTAAGGCAAGGTCTGTCAATGTAAAGCCTTACTGATGAGTCCACTAGACAGATCTGGGACGAAACGCATTGCTCAATATAACTGCATATCAAATGCGCAGTTATAGTTTAATCTCCTTATTTTCAGTTGGTCTATAATAATAACATTATATTGCTTGGAAAGCGTAGATAGGTTACTTTTGACACATCAAATGGAATTCGAAAGTAACGTTGATGGGATCTTTTCATCGGCTTCCTAATTTGTGTGACTCATAAAATGGTAATTGAATATAATGACATACCGAAAGCAGGCTATTAACTAAGTTACTTTTATCATTTTCAGTTACGTATCAACATTCGCTCGAACAACTATTTGAGACCTACTGTGCTGTAGCTACGAACATAAACTTAGAGGTGGAAGTCATCTCGCAACATTCATGTTACTACGACAGTGAGAAGGAAATTGGGTTCTCTGATGCGATTCTGCCAAGACGATTCTTTTTAGATTTCTTGAATTTCTGATAAATGTGTATACACGGTAATTATACACGGGTTATTGTGCAGATTAATACCCCTGTACAATGTAGCAAATGTTAACCAAATTAAATACCCTTTTCCAGTGCATGAGTAATCATAATGCATATCAGACAGAAGCTAGGCGCAACTATGAAAAACCCAAAACTATTTTTATCCCGTTGGTTCGACAAATTTTCCGAGCTTCATACAACTCTGTCGATACTTTAACTCACCCTGTTGGTTAGTATCTCGTGTTTTATTCGAAAAACATAGAGCAAACTAGAATCCACGTGAGACAAATGAAAAGCTTCCACGAAGATCCTAAAGAAGGGGCTTTTTTTTCTTACAGAGCACGCACACGCGGGCGACATCGTCTACTACAAGCGAGTTGGCAGACACGTGTGCCAGAGTTGTGGTAAGGAATATCGATGGATGCAGTCGCTGATTCGTCATAAGCGCGATGAGTGTGGCATGGCGCCCCAGCACTGCTGCCAAATCTGCGGTCAGAAGATAAGGCACAAGTGGATGCTCAAACGGCACCTCCTCGAGCTGCACAACCTCATCGATAAAACTCGGCACTGAAAACTCCTTTTCTTTTCATATTTTTCCTTACTTTCTATTAAGTATTCCAAGATTATAATTTACTTTAAATGTACATATATGTGTGTCTTAGTATGTAAATAATGCCATACATTTACAGTGATAATAATCAATGCTAAAAACATTTTTTAAATTTAAGATCAGCATTTTTGTATTTATTTTAATTACATTTTATCGATCAACGCTATTTCTAAACTTGAACATTCCAATACCGATAAATAAGATCGCAAACCCGTCATGTACAGTTATTGCGTTATGTTCAATCCAGAAAATAATAAAATTATTGAAACTTAAATGTGCTTATTTCATTTATGCTTCTTCCATAGTAAGTATAAATGATGAGTCTATACATGCAACAATTTTGTTAACGTATAAAGTTAATTAAAAAAAAAAAAACAGTTGATAAGATTGAACTAATTGAAAGTTCGAAAAATAATAAATTTATACATCAATATGAATTCAGCACCTTCATTTCTAGCATTCGATGGGTAAGTCTAATGTGTCATTAATCAACGCAATTTTTAAAATCCAAGTAAATATTCAATATACTTACGCTTGTGGTTGTAAAACTTTAAAACTACGATTTGTTTACTGGTGTATAAAAATAAACGAACTGACACGCACATTGAAAACATTTTTTCTTGATAACAGAAAGATTCGTACGGTACTTACATGGACTCGAGCACGTCATGGTCAGCGCGTTATGCCAGAATGCTCTTTTACATGATTATACATATGCTGGAAATTGAAAGATTAAGAAAAAAAATGGGTAATTTTATGTACTACAAAAATTATTTTCTTCCTTTACTTTCGTTAGTTCATCGTCCATTTTATTGAAAATGCTTTGAACAAATTCATCGGTTATATATTAGAACAATTACTCATTACGAAGCTTGCGGTTCTATTATGTTTTAGTAAGAGGAGATTTTTTCCATACACATCTACATTTCGAGTAAGATCTAAGAATTGAAAAAGTGCCTATTCCTAACACATAATGTGCCTGACAACGAACTCGTTTTTCTACTTGAGAAAGGAGAAAGACAAATTCTGATTGCATTTAAAAGCTTGACGATCGAAACACACGACCAACAGTACATAACAGCCGAGATCCTCAAGCGGTACCAAAGCTCACCATGATATCGCCTCTTGTTGCAGAACTGCATGATACTTACGCTGGTCGTCTGGCGCCAACCTGGATGTACAAATTTGAAAACAAGTGGACGTACGTGTGCAACAGTTGTCGCAAGGAGTACACCTGGAAGAAGTCGCTGCTGAGACATCTGCGCGAGGCCAAGTGCGGCAAGAACGTCAAGTACAGCTGTCAGCTCTGCCATAAGCAGTACAAGCGGCGGGACGTCCTGAATCAGCACATGGCGTCCGCTCACTCGCGCATCGATTCGTTACTGTAGTGGACATCAGTCGCTGTTCGGCAGCTTTACTCTTGGAAGCAACTCGATCGCAATGTTTGAGTCCGATAAGAGGGCAGTAGCGCCTTGCTAAGTGAAATTCGAGACGACGCTCGAGTGCAAGACTGTAATAAAAATAGCTAGGTGTAGAAATTTCTAATAGCCTCGTCGATATTGTTCAAATAATTTCATTCGTGTTTACCGTCACGGACGAAGTAGTTGGCCCAATAACCCACTTTACACAGTTGTCACTGTGCTTTCTTTTCAGATACTTCAATAACAATTCCTGCGAATTTGAATGACACGATTAAAGGGTGCTCCATAACTAATTTTTATTGTACGTAATGAAAGATGAAATGCTAATGTATGAAAAAAATTCAAGTCATGTAAGATTTTAACTGTTATTTTATTTCTCTACACACAAGCATGCGACATACTCTTACGTAAATGATTAGAAACTGGGTCCGTGATGGTGTATTTATGTTGATCAAAGCTGCTAAATATGGGCTTTTCACCTGATCCTAATACTTTATTACTCTCGAAAAGTGATCATTGCTGAGGACGATTTTTACTACTATATTGTATATTGTCCCCAAATGTAACATTAAACTTCTCATTTTTTGTGTTCAAGTATGTATATTAAAATATTTAATACTTTTATATTTAAGTTTGTAATATATCGAAAAAATAAAATACTTCTTTATTTTTAGATTAACCATTAATATTTGAATAAAACTTCTACTAAACACATCCACACTGAGATAAGTAACCGTTTCATTCAAATAAACCTTATTTGATGGTAATTTACCAGCTGGAAGATTAGACCAAAGAAATGATATATTAATAGTTAATATACCATTTTTGACTGAACTATGTTAGTAGTTGAGTCAAATATATTAAAGTTGAGTGATACAACTGAGAAAAAAATAAGTCAATTGTACACGTTTATTTCATTTAAACGCTGACTTCTCTCGGTGTAATTATATTTTATTTCTAAGATATAAATAAATCTAAAAAATATCAACTAATCAATTAATTATCAATTGTGTTCAAACTGTATTATGTATTAATAATTAAATATCAATGACTTGCACTTGTATGTCCAATTACATTACATATCGTTCAAATCTGATTATCAGAGTCAAAGTTAGTAAACCTGATTTAAAAGTTCATTTACATCTTTTTAAATAAGTCTTCATTATTCGTTTTGGTTTATTTTATAATTATATTTCATTTAAGAATCATAATTTAATACCGCGCGTAAAAAGGACTGAATAATATACCTTGTTTTTACATAACTACTCAAAAAATCTTACTGATATATAACTGTCTAAAACTCTCTTCTACATTTAACATTATAACATTGATTATCCAATGAATGGTCAGGTACAAACTATAATTAAAGAACTTACGAAGACCGATAATATCATACCGATACAACTACAATATTCTAAATATACAAACTTTGTTACTGCCTATTCTGTAAATAAATGACTTGAGGGAAATTTTACTTTTGTTTCCACCAAGAACGCATCTTTCTTTGTTCATCAAAACTGTCGCTCTCTGCCATAGGAATCGCGGAAGTACTTAGGCGCGTAAAAGCTCAATGAATAGTACAATATTGGCCACTGACGCTCTTCTGTCTTACTTTCTGTTACAGACCTCTGCGAGCATTGCAACTTTTCGTGTCCCCGTTGTTACAAGGAGTACAGATCCCGGGGCGCGTTGATACACCATCAACGGCACGAGTGCGGAGTAGAGAGGCGATTCTGCTGCGAGATCTGTGGCAACAGGTTCAAGCACAAGCATCACCTGCAACAGCATATGATCAGAATACATCATTGGATGAAGATGCCTCAGTGAAAGGAGAAGCTTTTCTTCCCATGATCCAGCCTCGTCTATTTTCCACATGGAACCAAATGGGAGCTTTCAGTTAAAGGCTTTGCTACCTTTTCTCGAGATAGTTAATACTTTGTATACAGGAACGATGCGATTATGCGATTTTTGACTCTGAGAATTCCACGCAAGAGTTTCGCAGTATTTATAGGGATAATATTATGTGACTTCGAGACGTAGACGGTGTTTGATGATAGCAAACAGTTTTATAGCGGATCACGTCAATTATTATCGGTACTGACTTTTAAAGGATATGTTACGTGGATTCTCGGAAATGGAACAACCATGTAATGAGGAATCGAACATTATTTGTAGTGTAATAGAAATCAGATGAAAGTTTATTATTTAAAGCTTTCAGGCTTTATATAAGAAATTTACTTTTTGATACTTACTTTTTTATTACGAACAAAGTATAAGGTGAGGCGTGAGAAATAGTTTAATCTAACAGATATAATATATGAAAACCATTTATAATTTATAGGCAATTGACGTTTTGTGATTCCATTATAACAGTTAAACAATCAAGGTACAAATAAAAACTCTTTTGTTAGTCACGAATTTTAAAAATTCATACAAATCTGTCACTGGATTGTCGAAATTCTACTAATAGTGGACACAATGAAATTCCTTTATAAAAGTAATAGTTTTATATTGTTACTCATTAATGATTATTTTTTTTATATCGTTACTTTACATATGCCATTTTTCGTTATGTACAAATATAATTCGGAATATAATATTTATTTAAATAGTTCCTCTATTGATTATCAAGAATAGAGTGTATATAAATTGTAAATAAAAATAAATTTTCGTAATTTTCGTAACTTTCTGTATTTTGTTATTGAATTGATGTAAAAAAATAATTACCTTTTACAAGTACCTTTTCGTATTATATAAAATTGACAATATTTTATAAGAAGACATTTTAATTTTTATTTCTTGATATAGTAAGTATCAACTTGGTTAAATTGCGAGCCATTGGAGAATGATGTCGTAAATGTTACTCTTTTTCAAGTGCTTGAAAATACTGCCTTTTTTGTATTGCGATCAAAATAGTTTTTTTGAAAGTTATGTCCACGATTAAGCATACTGAAATTTCAATTAAAAAACTTTCAACGATCTCTCTGCATAATTACGATAAAAATAATACAATGTTTTTGTAAAAATAAAAAAATAATGGCTTTTTTAACCCAAAAATTTAGCTATGGTAAAATAGCGATTGAGCTTAAATATAATTTCTAGATGATTTACATTTTCGCTTTGGATGAAAATAGAATTAACCTTTAGAACTATAGAAGGATTTAAAGGCTTACACTGTTTATAGAAAAGTCATAAAACAATAACAAAATATTGAATTTGCAAAACAGAGATTATTGGAATTATAGAAATCCGTATTTTTCATTGCAGAAACTCAATGTACGATAAGGATTATTCTGACACTGGATTTCTTATTCAGTGATCCCAAAAACATAAAGGACTATTCTGATCATTTGATGAATATTCTCCAAGAATATCTAGAACCTAGGGGAAAATCTGCGGCAGTTGGGACTGAAACACGACCTTTTTTGTATGCCTGTATTATATTTATATAAAAAAAAATAAAGAAGTTATAGGGGTTATAGAGATTATGCAAATGCAAAAGAAGGGGAGATATTTATGTCAGAGGGTGTGAATATCTGTGTAAATGCATAAATATATAAGTATAAAACATAGATTGAACAATGTTTTCTATGACACCACTTTAGTGATGGCCTCGGCCAACTAAAGGTTAAAGAAATTATGTTAACATCCACCGCGAAATCGATACTTGACTGAGTTTTCCATTAAAAATCTCAATTGTTACTGTTTTAGGTATATATTATTATGCAGCGGGGAACACGGAAGATGATCGCAAGTTCATGTGCAGTTGTGGAAGGTCGTACAAGTGGCGAGAATCTCTGAATCTGCACAAGCGGATGGAATGCGGCATCGAACCGCGTTTTAATTGCGAACTCTGCGGCAAAAAATTCAAACATAAGCATCATTTGATGAAACATAGAAGGACTGTTCATAAGTGCGAAATTTAAGCTCCAAGACAGACTCGCAAAACCTCGACTATTGTATAATTTGATAATGCTGCATTTTCAATTGAACAATCAAGTTTTCGTGATTCACGAAAGCGTTGTATTTTTAGTTTTGCTTGTGCGTATTAATTTGGTCCAGTAATATGTTCATTTTTCTTCATAGAAGGAAATGTATTTGAATCGACTGTAATATATTGAGAATGTTTGACGGTTTGTAGAATACTTTGTGAATCTGTACAGTAATGATAAGGAACTATTTATTGCACAGCGCAGGAAAAGCAAATAGAGAAATCTATTTTTTATTCGCCCGGGTAAAAATGATTTATATATACTTATATATAATCATATATAACCCTATATAAAAACTTATATGATTATATATGTATATTGTCTCTATATAACTATAGAAATCAGCGCTTCGGGTATAAGAATAACCCAAATTCCTCTTGATCAAAAAAATTTTTTTGAAATTTCAATTATTTAGTATTTGAACAAAATAAAATCTCTTCAGAGGTTAAAATTTATTAAATAAAATAAATATTTTTTGCATTTATGCATTATTTTTCACGGTTGAACATTATATAAAATTGTATATGGTTATATACAATCGTATATGATCATATATAATCATATATCATCATGTTCAATTGTATAGAGACAATATCCACATATAATTATGTATATTTATAGATAAGCACTTATATAAAATTATATATAATTATGCATGGTAAATTTTTCCCCGGGCGCTCTTATTTATGTAGCGAATCATTTGAAAAAAAATGTCTATTTATCTAAGAATTTGTTCGATTTTGTATTAACTCATTGAAAGTATTATTAATAAATTTCTACAATTAAATCTTATTAAATTCAATTTATTACAAATAAGTGGTCTCGATTTTTAAGAAATCAATTGACATATCAACATTATCAAGAATAGAAGAAGATGATCATCAAGAAATCAACTAAATACATTATTTTGATATTGTTTAATTTATAAAAATAAGGGCCTAGTTTTCCTTCGCAGCTTTGCTATACACTCAAATAAAATTTATAGATTTGCAACATTCGTATAGTAAGATAGTATCTAATAACAACTATTAGGTATTCACCAAATTAAAGCTTCATTCTTTTATGCTTTTAGGATATTATGGTGGCGGCATCAGAACTGTTCGACTAACGGAATTAAGTCGAAGGTTTGTCTGTGGTTGCGGGAAATCTTATCTTCGCAGAAACACGCTGAATAAACATAAACGCTTAGAATGCGGAAAAGGTCCAAACTTTAACTGTCATTTGTGTGGAAGGAAATTCAAGCACAAGCATCACCTTGACAGGCACTTGAGAACGCGCAAACACAAGCCATAAGAAAACTTTGTATTGCGTCGCACTCGTGTTGACAAGTCCTGCTGACTTCTAGGTTTGAGTTTCGTTCCGATGAAGGCCATGACTTGTTGCAGAGATGACCAAAATGTCGACCAATAAAAGCATGATTTCACAACGAAATCATTGAAATAGTTTCGGCACCGAACGTGGTATATGCGAAGAACCAAGTCAGTCTCCTAAGTAATATCTCGATCAGAAATTTTTGGATATTATATTGTACATAGTTAGAGATTCGATATTCGAAAATATCGATTCTAATTATTTTTGGCGTACCTGTAATTTTTTTATTTTCTTACCAAGTCAGAAAATAAATCAAAATGACAGAAATAAATCATTAGAAAATTCTGTTGTCAATAATGTATGTTTTCGACTAGTTTTAAGTTTTAAAAATTGTATAGAGACTAATGCCCTATTACTAACACTTTAACGATACACTGTGCAATTACGACAGCATATTATCCCTATTTATCAAGTATATCTTGTAGAAAGTACAGTATTATTCTATTAAAGAGTTAGTGTATTTAAGTTTAGAAAAATAAGTTATTATGTAGTTATTTTCATATAAAAGTGTGTGTTAATGTAAAAAGACAATAAATTTAACTGCAAATAAACCCAAACTGAACAATAATTTGTACAGTCTATAAAACTGAAGTGACAGATCGATCATACACTGCTCGACCACTTTACATGCCCTCCCGATTGTTCCAAAAGCAAAGCTACTACGTCGTAAAGAGAGAAAGTCCTACGTACTCTAACGTCCAGGCTTGATAAACATTGTTCGATTAGCGAGAAGCTTCGACCCTCTTGGCTCTTGGATCGCAAAACATTCATACTAAGCGTTGTTTCATTTCAGCTCAGACGAGGTTCGCTTGCAAGAACTGCGGCCGAACTTACGCGAGGAAGTCGTCTATATACACACACGAACGCATCTGCGGGAAGGAGCCTCAGTTCGCCTGCTTCCTGTGCCACAAGCGCTTCAAGTACAAGCACCGGCTCCAGTCCCACTTGTCCTCCTATATACACTCGCCAAGAATTCCCTGCGAAATCGTTCCGCCGAATGCCCAATAATTTGGCAGCTTTTTCAAGTCTGATCATCATTAATAATTTTAAGAGAATCTTGCTTATTCTATTTTCTCAAAGCACCATCATTATTTAGCTGATTTTGCACAACAGCTAACTTAAGCTGTTTAAGCATATCTTTGTAATACTCTTCCAAGAGATATAATAGCTGATTTTTTAAAAATCATTAAGAAGTATTCGTATAGTAGCGATCGAAATATAGTATTAGTTTAATAAAGTCTGTTAAGTTTTGAAACTGATGAGAAGAAAATTGCATGAGTTATCGACTATCAATTTCTGAGTTTGATTCAAGAGTCAAGGTGAACTGAACCCACGATCACGTTCTTTCTTGTTTTGGATACCTAGTTTTCAACTTGAAGACATTTGAATTCGTTCTTACATCGACGTTACGAATCTCGTCACAGTTCAGTACATCTTACTTTTAAAAGCAAAGTGTAATTGCTTGTAGAGCTCATTATTTTGTAGGGAACTGTTGTAAAAGTGTCCTTCAATACAATAAAAATGTATCAATTTTAATTAATCGATTCTCATTCGTATGTAAAATATGTAAGAACAAAATAGCCAAATAAACTGATTGATTAACAAGATGATAATAAAATTCAATTCCAGAATCCTGCCATCAACGCGTGATATGATTTATTAAGAACTGAATAAGCGCGAAGGTGTAAAAGAACAAGCTGCAATACCTACCTTATTTTCGTACTAACTTAGTTAATTTGATTTCTGTTTCAGATAAGCCGTGGCTCTGTAACAATTGCGGAAGGAGTTACCAAGTAAAAAAGTCCTTATTACGGCACTTGCGCAACGAGTGCGGGCAAGAACCGAAGTTCAAGTGTCCTATTTGCGAAAGAGCTTTCCACCATAATTTCATGATGCATGCGCATGCGTTACAAGTGCATCAAGAGACCTTGATTTCTAGCAAAAATAACAAGCAGTTCCTAGCTACTTTTTAGCTAAACTTGTTTATTGTACTTAAGTATTTTATTAATTTACCCTACGCTGGAAATAATGAATACGTTGATTATGACAGCGAAGAGCACTAAAACAAAAACTTTAAAAGCTATGCTAGCAATTATAGCTACTAAGGAAACGACTACGACTCGCTGTGACGAAGTAGCAAAGATACTTGCTACTGGATCTAATTTTTTCCCTTTAGTCTCTACAGAAAAGCTTTGTGCTATTGAACTGAAAGTATTAATAGTAAAAAAGAATTGAATATATTTTCTGCGAGAAAACGCTAAATGCTCCCCGTATCTTTGGTTCATTGATTTAATCATTGTAAATTTTTAGTGTTTCAAATTATTTGTTATAACTTATAGGTTAAATTACACTACTCAGTATTATATTCATCTCTCAGCATGTTGAATTGTAATTTACGAAGCAATTTGGACGCATTGCTATTGAAGAGGAATATTTTAAAAATTAGGTATTTCTGTTTTCGTTGTACTTAAACAAGATTGACAATTAAAGTTAGAGTGATATTTACTCGTTTGTACTGCTTTAGTCATAATAGTTTATTTATTATAAATAATTATCAACATACATTATTGTCTTATAATAATAATAATAATAATAATGATAATAATAATAATGAGCAAAGCTTTATAAGTAGTAATTTATTGATTTATACCAGAAGAAGCGAATAATGAAAATGTAAAATGCATATAAAATAAAGAAAATTTGATTGAGTTAAGCAGCTCGTGAATTATTTATTAGTTATTATTAAGTTAATTTCTGGAATATTAGTTTTAGTCATAAGACGAATGGGCACGAATGAATAGTTTTCACGACTAGATGACTCACATCGATTTTCACTAACAAATGTCTTCTTTTATTTTTCAGTTGTAGCCATGGTGTATCGCTATCCGCGTAATCAACGACGACCGGTGCATCGTCACAATAGAGATTACGATTATGAAGAAAGGCCTCACATCTGTCCCGTTTGCGACAATCGCTTCAAGAGAAAGTATCATTTGAATCGCCACATGCGTTCCGCTTGCCAAGTTCGATTACATTGAATTTATAAACATTCGATTTATATAAGTTGTTCTTTTCGTTTTTCTTTTTGACAATGCTTTTTTAGATAGCCATAATGTACATCAATGTGTCGTAAAATATAAAAATAACTATGTCATGTACAGTATATGTTCGATAATAAAATACTAAATATTGCAGGGTACGATGAGTAAATAAATTTTTTTTATCTCATTGAAATTAAATAATTTTTCAATTCATCACTTTTCATATAGGAAATCTACTTTAGGTAAAATTATCACTTGAGAATAAATAGCCGTGTGACCCATGAGTGTATCCCATGATATCTGTGTCACTAATCTCTGTAATTTTAAGATAAATAACCATATAATAATAATAATAATAATAATATAATAATAACAACAACAATCACTGGCTTACTATTTATTCTATATTATATAAAAAGCTTAAAACATTTACGTATTTTTGCTAATAACTATCGAAAATATAGAATTTCTTTATGTAGGTACGTTACTATGTACCATTAATATTAAATATAATTTTCCAAGTAATTTCCTAAAAATGTTAGGCAGTGTAATTTTTAGAAGTGTAGTCTACATTCCTCCGTTATATATCGCTTGAAATATTTGTTCCACTTTAACTTTCAAGATCCTATGTCCTATATCAAATTTTGAGATCATAGAATATATAATTTGATACTACTGAAGCGCCTTTGATACACGTATTCACACGCATTTACACAACAACCTGTAGTTAGACAATCATAAACAGACTTAAGCAAAACATTTGTTCTCTCAATATTTTGGAGTGCGATGATGAATCTGTTAATAGTATAACTATAACACCTAATTAGATTCACGGTCCCGGAAACTTAAGCAAATAACTTCATCTTACATATTAAACGATATTTAGCAATTATATAAAAAATGTTAGTTAGCTTCTTAATTGATAATAATTTGTTAATTGTCAACGTTTGCCTGCTTTATATTTGTAAATATAATTCATTTCGATTGACAATTAACAAATAGTTTCCCTTCTATCCTATTATTGGTTGAGAAACATCAACACGGCGCATCCTATACGGTGGCCTTGCACTATCCCGATATTATATAGGTCATTGAGAAAATAAGTAAGTGCTAGGTTGCGCGTCAAGCTTGTCCGGTTCGCACTCCAAAATGTCGGCGAGAGCAAGACGATGCGCTAGCGGTTAGCTGCAACTGCAAGTAGACACGGAGCGCGGAATGGCAAATAGCTGCGAGATTCGCTTCCTTGTTTCAGGTCAACAGACGTGGCTGGCGGTCCGCGACGTCCTGGAGCTGCGGCCGCGCATCAACCGCATCCACAAGTGCGACAAGTGCGGCAAGTGCTACCAGCTGGCTACCTCGCTGAAGCGGCACCAACGTCTCGAGTGCGGCCTCGAGCCCCGGCAGAGCTGCGACCACTGCGGCAGGCGCTTCACCCACAGGTTCAAGCTCACCCACCACCTGCACTCCTGCAGGCTCAAGAGGCAGCTTGTCTAACCGTCAGTCCGGCCTTCCTAGCGGCTGCCGCATTTCATATTTTTTCTGCTTCGAAAAAAGATTTGTATTGATTTGGCAGCTCTTTGAAAGTGCATCGAGCTCTACAGCTTGCGCTAAACTAACTCAATGACCCAATGACTTCTTGGAGTTATCGTGCTCATCGTGTTATCAAGTTGAAATCATTAAATGCTATTTATAGAAAAGCCTTTAAAGGCTAGATGAATTAAGAATTGTTTAGCGAGTCTCGATTAAAAATGAAGTTGACTATAGTGTTATCAGAAAAACTAGGAAATATTCCGATTGTTGAAAGAATCAAACGATAAATATATTTACGTAGACATGTTCACGCTTTTAATATAAAAATTGGTTAGTTCAATAGTTTTCAATATTCTTTGCAATTTTATTGCACTAATTGATTTATATGAATATTTTGCTGCAAGTGTGTTTTTATACTCTTCTAAACTTTACACAGTTGTTTACACAGTATATCTTGAGTGAAAAAGGGTAGTGCCAAACTAATTAGCAAGCTATTGCTATGTAACATTATTTGATAAAACAGGGTATTTCAATAACTAGTTCTTGAAAGAGAATTCAATAGATTATGAATTACATATCCTAGTATAATCTGATTTCTAGTATTTATAAGTTACTTATTTATGAACATTGTCATTAATAAATTGTTAAAAATGTTGACATACCAATCTTAAAGGTATAACTTAAACATAATATATTTATAGAAGTATATCATTAAAATGAATTAGGTATCATAAGCATATAAGAAAATCTAAAAAGATAGTTTTCTATGTAGTTTTGTAACAAGAAATAAATAGCGTTAATTATTATAAAATTACCTTAACACGTATTGTTTACTTTTTTTATTGCATATGTTAATTATTAAATTAATTAAATGTAATTAAGTGTGCACAACGCAAATTTACCAGATTTGTAATATTTTATCTTGCGATTACACGAACTATAAATTTATTTCACTATTATTTAACAATTTAATAAAGAATAGGTTTTTATTTAGTGAGCCATGCATTTTATTATTATTTCATATTCTCATTATTCCTATCTTCATTATTTGATAATAAATATAAGTACTGTACAGATAAGACACAAAGAAGAACTTTCTTTCTTAAACATTGCTTTATGGTAACAGCTGATGTTTGTCTTAATGATATCGATATTCTATTCCATTCAACAGTGGTAAATCAGGAAAGGCCATCAACTATTCATCGGATGCATAATTGATGCTGAAAGGATTGTATTTACTTCGTTTATTTTTTTCACCAGTTACGTAATGTATGTTCACTTCTATATTATCTATATTTTCCTGGCTTTTTCATCCACCATACATGTATTACTATAATATTCAAGTGAATTGTAAACCGTTCAATGATAGTCAGATCATTTTACGTAAGCTCTGTGGATTTGAATAGATTCTAATATCGATAAGCTTACAAAAATAAAGCCACATGTCGTACACCAAATTATGATCAGCTTCTTGACATATTTAGAGTGAAAGCCGAATATAATTGGAAAGGTATTATTTATTGAAAAGTTTAAGGGGAACGATGAATCCCCGTTAAAAAATCATTCTATCTATTATCTTTAATTCCAATGTTTTTGAAGCTTCCACTCTGGACTGTAATCCAGAAGCCGGGAGGGAAAAAATATTTCCATCCTCTTTCACTCATCGATTAGCATCCAAACTCCGAGTGAATTCCCCCATGTCTAACGCATCGTCTCCTCTTTTGATCGTTCCAGGTCTCTTGTCGTCGATGCTCTTGTCTAGGACCTACCGCGGCTACGACTGTCTGAACAGGCCTGCCCCTATGGACCCGGAGGCGGGACTCAAGCTTTACGTGTGCGAGCGATGCGGCAAGTCTTACAAAGCGGTCACATCCCTGAGCAGGCATAAGAGGCTCGAGTGCGGAGTCGTGCCCGCCGAGATCTGTCCGCTTTGCGGCAAGCGGTTCAGGCACAAGTTTGTCCTCAACTCGCACGTCCGGAGCTGCAAGAAGAGATGTGGCAAGACCGAATCGCCTGAGTGAAAAGCAGACTTGCGCGGGTTTTCTTCCTATATCAAAGTATACGATTCGAGAGAGTGTCTACCGGTTCAAGGTGCGATTACATCTTATCGACGCGTCAATAATTCCACCCTGAATTTAAATCAGTAAAAATTGGCCCGCTGATTCTCCTGCTGCTGCTGCTGCTGCTGCTTGAAAATATGCAGTGCCTATACACTGATTTTGCAGTGAATTTCAGAACTTTTTTTTTCATTTCAGTGGATAAATCAGGGTAATTGCACTGATTTTTGAGCTGTGGACCAATTTTTACTGATTCAAATTTAGAGCGGTGTTACCGAAGTTAAGAACTGATGACTAATAGAGTTTTTGTTTTACATATTGGAAGTAAGTACTATAGATTCTAATCCCTTTGACATATTTTAGAACCCATAAATGAATATAGAATGTTTCCAAGCGCTGATCAATTTATTAGCGTACGGGAAGACTCTACTCTCTAAATTTGAATCAGTGAAAATACATAGAACTTTTACGAGTCATTTCTTTATCAGTGAAATTTTTTACTGATCCACAAATGAAAAGGGGAATGTGTTCATTAGCGAAATAAGTGAATTTTTACTGATTTAAATTTAGAGAATAGAGATTGAATTTCACCACTTTTTGGTAATTTTTGAATATTACGTTTCCGTCCTTTAGCGCTATATAGCTTTATGAAGTATTTTCTTTACATGAATTTATAAAAAGTATTCACAAATCTCTAAAAAGTATAAAACGTACGTTAGAGAAATAAAATATTTTATGACAAATGTATATAAAAAAAAAATTTTAGATCTTAAATGGAATTTTCCAAGTATGCTATTCTGAGATGGTATACGTAGGCTGTAATCCGCTTAGAAAAATGATAAAAGAAGTGCACATTAACGATTTTAGATTAATATTTAGTAGCATTTACAAAGTCTGAATTTCGTTGCAATACAATTAACACTTAATTTATAGCTGAATTTGTTGTTAAAGTATATATTTGGATATCTTAAATCTCATTCTTTATCGTCTTCGAGAAATGCGCTGTTGTAAATAAATATTTTATAAATCCTTTGTATGATATCAAAATACCACTTATTGTTAGGAATTTTTTTACGTATTCCGATATATGTAGGATTATAGCGAACTTTGTAAAAAGTTACACGATATTTAAATATTGCTTGTGATATTGTTAGTTTCTTAAGACTACGTGAAATATTAGATTTACTTTGAGTTATTTATTTATAGTTATTTATAGAGAGAGAGAACGCCGAATTTAAGGTTATGTTGCATTTTAAATTGAAAAGTCTATTCGTTGAACTTGACAATTTGGCTGAACTGAGTTTTTTAAGAGCGGCAAAACTTATTTTAATAAACTGTATTTCTAAGATTAAAACTAAAGTTATTATATGTATTTCCCTCGTTACAAGTGTAAAGCGTTTATGTAATAAAACTTTATTAATGTGTGGAGATTCTTGTTTTCTTACATATTTACTATCCTTAACGAATCTTATTAGAGCTACTTAACGCTTATGTCACTTAAATAAACCTCTACTGAATCCACATATAAAAAGACGAATCCTTGTTGTGACTATAAATCATTTACGTGACGGATCCCCAAATGTTGCGATGAAGATAAAGCGCCACTGACGGATTTACACTTTAGTTGCAGGTGATTACACCTCGGAGGATTTCATCGAGTCCGTGCAATTCCTGTCGCCGAAGCAACGGCGTCCGGGGAAATCGACGCCTCTCGAGGATCAGAACTTCATGTGCGGCCAGTGCGGGAAGGGCTACAAGTGGATGGATAACTTGAAGCGACATCAGAGGCTCGAGTGTGGAAAAGCGCCCAAACATGTGTGCCACATTTGCTCCAAGACCTTCTATCGACGCTATGAATTCACCAAGCACTGTTTTACGAAACATGCGTCGAACGCTTAGTCGCCGAGAATACAATACAAAAGACCGATGTGATCTGTTTGCTGCGCATTTTGGACGGACAATTGCTATGCTTTATCGAATTAAATCAGTGAGTTTCTAAAAATAAGTCCTTATTAAAAAGTAATTTAAACTTACATTCGAGTTACAATTATGTTATATGTGATAAATTTTTTGTGAAATGCTATTGAAAACAAAGAATAAACGAAATGATAATTTTTCTAATATGTAAAACTGAAATTTTATAATCGTATAGTACGTGAATGTGTAATGCATAATGTATTAAAAAAGGTGTACTTACGAAAAAGTCCGTGTAATTTATTATTGCGAATAAAATATAATGTATTTAAACGAATTAAATAAATGCAGATATTAAAATACCTAATATACTTAAAATGTGAATTGTTTTTACATAAAATATATTGCATATGTAGTGCAATAATATCTATATCTCATTACCAAGTCCAAGAATTTTTTTCCTCGATGCTTTAAGTATCATGAATCAACATGCGAAACTTCTTCAAAACTGTGCATGTATTACGGAGGCACTTTTGTGCATTAAAGAGACTGACAAATTGCTTGAATTCTGTTTTAGTTTACCGATGGCTGGTGCGCGCCCTAGAAGAAATAAATAACACGCTCAAGGACATTTCATATAATCAGAGTGAGCAAAAATTTGATTTAGTGCTGGAATCGGATTTTGTAAGGGAGGAAGCGCAATTATCAATTGCGATCGTGGGTTTGCCGATGAATACGATATCAGTTTGCCTCTCAAGGGACTCAATGAATTCCATACATTCGACGATAACCTTAAAAGTAATGAAACTATCCCTCGTAACTTTGTAAGTTGACCCTTTTTTAATCCCAGAAAGTTGAATACTCGTTTATTTGTAGCATTGCGCAACAGAAACTTTTCGAGGTCATCTCGAAAACTGCATTTTAGTTAATTATACACACAAAGTGCATCATTAAACCTAAACATTGACATACTATTATAATTACCAGAATCTTTACGCAATGCCAATTAAACATTATTCATATTCAAGAAAATGAGATTTGGAACGGTGACTCGATTAATCGATATTGATGTTGCAGACCTCATCGGTGTGTACCTTAATCCATTGCAATAATAGAATTCCAAAGAGCGTCACGAACATATTGAAAAAAATTCATGTCTAGAACACTAGCTCCGAAATTCATAGCACAGAAAAAGATAGTTGACATAGTTGTTCTGTAAGACACGACGGCTTGCAAGTGCATGTTCGGTAAGTTGTTCAAGGCTCGACAATTCTTCTGGATTCCAGCTGATGATGAATTTTAATTGCAGAGGTGCTGATGAGAAAGCATCGAGAGAATCGAGGAGAACCTATCGCCGAAAAGGACGTTTACAAATACCTTGGAAGCGCTTTGGCCAGCGTTAAAGACTGGGATGATCATCGTTCACAGAGGAAGGAAAAAAGGGCCTTGAGCATTAAATGAATTACAAAAAGGATTGCTTTCTTGGGATCAAGAATAAAAGAAAACACTATGATTTTTTTTTTCTTTGAAGATACCAACATATTATGACTATGAAAAGATTTATGTTGATGTTACCGTGAGTGTTATGGTCATTGTTTCTGCTAATATAGAACTGAGGCCATTGTCGAAATCATCAAAACAAATTTTAATTAAAAACTTTTTACTCGTTCTATTACAACCCCTTTTTAAAGCTTATGTGACCCAAGGTAATAATGAATAAATAGTCATAGTAAAAATAATGTTTGATAACTCTTATTATCGTCCTCGAAAACTCAGTTTCCTAATTTATATTTTACTACTTTCAGATTAACCCTTATTTCAAGGTGTCCCTATTCATTGCGATGTAATGCATTTTTATTCCATGAAAATAAATGTCCTGCCACTTTTCATTCTTAACTAAATAGCACATGTTCTTCATGAAGCAAAGTCAGCGTTTGATAGTTTGCATTTAAGGTAACAAAGTGTATTGTTTAGTAAATTCCGAACCCTATCACGACTATCAAAATTTTACTAATATACTGAAATGAAAGAAAGCGTTAATAAATCGAAATATATGAATCACTGCTTGCAAAAATAATCAGCACGATGTCTTGAAAGAAATGAGCGAATGAATCTAAAGCAAAATAGCGTTGATTGCGTTCTTTGGAGTACTTGATTCTCAGACTGCTAATGAGAGCGCCATGAATTTTGAAAACTACCGATGCGTTTAAAATGTTTTGTACACTTGCCAATTGGGAAATAAACGAGATTATAGTTAACTGCATATTCATGCAAGGCAGTGCATATTTTCTTTGTAAACTTTTTGAATTTTTGGAATATCTCAAAAATTGAGGGAGTTATGATGTAAAAATTTGTACAACATCACCACCATAAGTGATCTCATGAAAGGATCTTTAATATACGCCAATAGCTTTGTCGAGTTTCGTTCAATTCACAAAATTTTAATTCTTTTACATATCAGCTTGGACTCTCTAAAAAAATCCAATTAAAAGCGAAAGATTCGTTTCTTCCCAGTTGCCAGCTGTAGCAGAGCTCCTTTGGCTATCCTCGCGTTGAGCCGCGATCAAGCGCACGCATCGAAAGCCCCGCACTAGCAACTCCAAGGAATCGCGGGAACGCAGAGGCCCTCGATAGCCCAGTCCCCCAGTCTCCCAGTCCCCCAGTCTCCCGGGCCCGGCAACGACCGACCAAACTAACCACGCTTGCTTGTCCTGATTGCAGAGGACGCGATGCTGTCGAGCGCCTGGCTCGCCGAGGCCACCGACGAGGACAACGTCGAGGAGCCCCAGCTGGACGACCCCATGGTGCCCGAGCAGTTCCTCGAGATCGACATGCACAACTTCTATCTGCCGACGCCCCCCGAGAGCAGCGAACTCTGGCAGGACAACCTCCTGCCGGCCTCGCTGACCTGCATTAAGACCTCCCCGAGGCTCGGCGCCCAGCGGCGGCTCTACTGTCCCCGCTGCACCAAGGCCTTCTCGCGCACCGACAGTCTGCGCCGCCACGAGAAGCTCTACTGCCGGAACAACCGCAAGCCCTCGGAGCCCTCCTCCTCCGAGACGCCCTCCCGGCCGCGCCCTCCGCGCCAGCCTTCCCAGCCCAGGCAGCGCGTCAAGCAGGAGGGTGCGCAGCCCTCCTGAGGCAAGGGGCGCCGGCGCCGAGGCCGACGCCCCAAGCTCGAGCTGCTCCAGCCCCAGCCCCAGCCCCAGCCCCAGACCCAGACCCAGACCCAGACCCAGACCCAGACCCAGCCGAAGCCCCAGCCGAAGCCCCAGCCGAAGCCGCAGCTCCAACCGAAGCCTCTGCAGCCACAGCCCCAATCGCGGCCGCAGGCGACGTGAGCCGCTGACCGCCCTGATCGCCCTGACGCCCATCAGCGAGCCAGATGATTCCTACCTCTTGAATTCCAGTGGCTTTGCTCTTACATACCCGAGGAAACCAGAAAATCTTCGCGCTCTCGGAAGATGCAGTCCACCTTGAATTTCAATTCCCTATTTTCACAGTCAAGTCCGAGTGATCGACAGAATTCCTCGGCGGAATTTGACGCTTAAGAGAGCTTTAATTGCACTCAAAGACGAAACGCTCATAAAAAATTAGTATTCTTTTAGAAACGAAGCTTTGCTTCTTAATCGCAAGTTCGCCCTTGCTGCTCCAACTAGATTTTATTCCAGAGTTAAGGATTGATTCGAGAAATCAGCTGTCGTAGTCTTTTAGGAGACAAATTCAATAACCGCATCAGTCGATTCCATTTTCATGAAAATGCATTTTAATTTCAAAACTGCGGTCTCGTGTAACCGAGACTATGCTCACTTCTATTATACATATAATACAATGCGGTTTTTCTTTTTCTTAGTATGATACTTACTCGAAACACATTCAATCGAAACAAAGTGAGTTAATGTCATTTTGTTTTATTATATTTTTATAGCAAATTAGTTTGAGGTTATTACTCTAGGTCTCTTTACTTGAGAAGAATATCTTTGTATTGGAAGAAGCAGTTAAGAAACATGTCAAGAAGTGCGAGAACTAATGAAGAAATGAGTAAATATGATTAATGAAGAGTTTTCTGTATTGTCGGCACTGCTTTTTGATGCTTTATACTGCGATTAAGATTACATTTTATTTAACTTGTACATTATAAAACAAAAAGATTCAAAGATTTTTGAATGCTGAATTTTAAAATAAAACTTTTTTTATTTAAATAAGAATTTTTCGACACTAGTGGGTAAGTTTGCTTCGCTTGGATGAAAAGCGTCCCATGCGCTCAAAAGACAATGTACCCACCAGTTTCGAATAATATTTTATATCACGAGAGTCTAAAAATCAAAACTTGCGTTAAACTTGCGATTTTTAGGTTAGAGTGGTATAAATGATATTTAATACTAGATACTCGTTTGTACTTAACATAATTTATTTCTTTATTTTAGCATCATATGTTTGAACGGTTCATTGCGAGCATTTAAAAATATATAAGGAGTAATGAAGTTTTGTAAAAATTGGCTTACTCTAAAAATTACATAAAAAATTTTAAATATATATATATATATACATAAAAGAAAGAGGATATAATTATCAGCGTTTTTTTATTGCTGAATTTAGTTATAACGATGATTGTTATTATGTATAAATTCATTATTTTTAATGTTATACTTCTTGACATTGGTGATTCTTTTACTAAGATTTTCTTTAATTTTTAGTCAGGTAATAAATATATATATTCAAAAGTGTGAACACGATAATAGTTTTTCATTATAATGGTAAATCAAATTTAAACTTTATCAGAATAATTAATTATCAATGACTTTGTTGGTTAAGTAATTAATAATGCTGAGATATATCATGTAATTTTAAAATTAACTCGATTTCGTATAAAGAAACTCATTTTTTTGAATGTCCAGTGCCATATACCAATGTTTATGGTTTTTTTTCTTTTTTTCTTTTTTTTTCATACAATCAACAAGTTTATTAATGCACATGTTTCAATACTAGAATATTTGAGCCTAATTGCAATGCAATAAGATTTTCTATACACACTTACTTCAAATAATATTTCGCGATTTTAGCACAATGAATGAAAGAGTAATGTGGCAGTTATTGAATGTATTAGCTGATGTATGCACTATTTTGTAGTAGTAACAAATAGCAACGAAAGAATATCATATACAACAAAAAGAAGTTTACAATTTTCGACTTAGATTTTTATAATAACTGTTTGGATAAATACACATCTGTCCAACAATTAAATCATGAATATTATTCTTCTTCATATAAATATATAATAGTCACATCTCAAGTGATTGTAAAAATACAAATGAATAAATATACAATGAAATAAAGTGTAAAAAGGTATTTTTTAAGATTGTATCAGAAACATTAAATAATTTACAATTTACATATTTGGTTTGTAAGTATAAAGGTTGGAATGAAGTCTTTGCGTACAAATTTCGGAATTGATAAAAAACCGTATTAAGATAAGTCTTTCAAATAAATTTAGTGTCGCAGCTTGTTTGTGAAGTAGCTTATATACTGTTGTGTAAATGTATTATATGTTTTATACACATATTTACTTAGAATTGAAGCCTCAAGAATGATATTTTCAGTCAATTTAATTCTATACTTTGAGTGACAATAAATCACGAGTACAGAATGTAACATTTATAATTTAACTTTAATTGCATCACCAAATATAGTTGTTTTTATTTAAATGCCGTACTTAGTTTAAGAATCGCTGTCTTCGAAAAGTTGTATTAAATTGTATTTATAAGAAAAAGTTTGTCACAGCTTCAAATTATACTTAATCTAAAAGTGTCCTAACAAAACGCCATTTGTATCGTAAAAATAAATCAGTCTTAAAAAGTTACTGAAGCTCGCAAATACTACTTTTCCCTTCAATAATATTGAGATACTCTCTGTCTAGTTTTAAACAGAAACCTTTAGAAAGCATTTTACCAGTTTTATCATTTTTAAATTAATTCTTTTTTTAATTCACGGCTAACTCATTTATCGTATTTTTAGCTATGTATTAAAAATATCATTTAAATTATTTTAGAAGCATAGCTTTGCAATAGCTATTTTATTTGATTCTTAATAGATTCATAAGTAGCTGAATTGAAATATGTGTTATTAAGGCGCTTCCCTAAACAGGTTCTGCATGAGACATACAAAGGATAAAATAATTTTCTTTCAAGAGTGTCAATAAATGTTACACGATGTGGATGCTATATTATGTTGCTAATTTGTATGATTGTCTTAAGATTAGTTTAATCAAAAGGTAAATATTATTCTTCAATAATATAGCGCTATTATTAAAGAAAGATCATTTCATTATCTTTTTCTTTGACAATGCTTAAAAATGATAAGCAAGAAAAACTAATTATTTTGGTTATGTTTAAGCAGTGAAGAATATGAAAGTTACGATTGATTTTTTTGATTTCGTAAAATCAGGGCAGTATTCGTATACAAAGCTGTCTTATATCTTAGGGTTAGCTTGGAGTACACCGCTAACTCTGATATTCTTCACGGAATAAAAATCTGAAATCTGAGATAGAGGGAGGGGCGGGATGTAAAGTAGCATGACCGAAGAAACGTTGTGTTGCAGACTCGGAGGAGAGCGGACAGGAGCTCCTAGGCGCGGGCGGCGACCCCCTCGACATGCGGGGCTGCCTACCCCTGTCCAAGTACGTCTGCGCCGGCTGCGGCTGCTGCTTCGCCCTCCTGGACTCGCTCAACAACCACCTGGCCAACTGCCTCCGAGCGAAGCAGCAGCGCCAGCAGGCGGCCGAGCTCCTCTGCAGGATCGACGCCGAGACGCGCTTTCCCTGCTACAGCTGTAAGAGGGTCTACCTGAGCAGGTCTAGCCTCAACAGGCACAGGAGGGCCAACTGTCCCGGCGCCCGGATCGCCATCTGCGGCATCTGCGACAGCGAGTTCCCCACGCACGACGTCATGATGCTGCACCGGGAGGAGCACTTCAGGGACAAGCCGTCCAATTAGACTCCCTGATGCGAGTGTCCGCAGATCAGCCTCGCGATATAAGAAGTACCAGTCCCGATCCTCGAGCTGATCCATCTGGAGCAGCTGGCTCTGTTCAACGGGAACTTTACTATTGGCCGATTGTTATCCTTTCGCTTTAGTACCAAACTCTTGGACCTTCGACCTAGGTTTTTCCGTTCCAAAGCAGCAATATATCACATCAATCGTCCTTTTTTCCAACTAAGCGAATAAGTACTTAATAACTTTTTGGCTTGTTTTCAGTTCTTTTCTAAAAAGATCTTCGAAAATTTTGCTGCTACGTTTTTCTTCCTATACATACTGTTGTTGTACATACCGTCAATTGTTTTTATTGAAAAAAAAAAAAAAAAAAAATCATGAAAAATACTACTGTCAACAATTGTGAATGTCAAGATATACTATTACTAGAAAATAGCGAATTTGTAAAGAAACCGCATTTAATGTTAAAATTCATTGTACCAACATCATTATTCCAACAAGTTATAATATTTCGTGTACTCTAGTATGCTTATTCTAATCAATTCAGTATAATCCAATATTTTATAAAAATATGTTCACAAAGCAACATTGTCTATTTAAAAAATAAATAACTTTAAAACACAAGACTTCATTTTCATTTTTACATTAATCAATAGTATTATAGGATGCATCACTTTTTATCCGGTATTTAAGTTTATTTTTATTCTGTAAATTTGTCAGTTACTTGAAACATTTTTTATGCTTGTTTTTGTAAGTTATAAAATTATTTTTGTCATTGTTATTTAAATAATTTTTGTATCTATCATAATATATTAATAAACTAATAAAGATACAAATGAAGATGAAAACTCATCAAACCTATTTTTCATGTATTTTCTGTTACAATAGTATATATTATATTATATGCTTTCTGAGTCATGTGCATCACTAATAATTATTTCCTCTCGTGCAAGCACATAAACAGTATCCATAGATTTTGTTAATGCTGTATCGTTTCCTGAATGAAAAGTAGTTTTTAAAAATGACCGCAATGCAGATGGCAAAAGACTGCGTTACCTGATCACGTCGAAAAACCTGTCACTTCTTGTTCTAACCACATATTTATTTTTTTTTGTCCCGTTCATAGGTACTACCCAATTGTTCAACTCGAACAATCCGCGGTGGTCGCTGCCGGAACTGAAAACCGAAGCGTTAGATTCTGTAAACACATCCGAAGCAGCAATTCAGTATCAATGCAATCGATTTGCCTTCGTATCATCGGATGCCGCTCAAGATCAGCAAAATCAATCTCAACACTTCATGCAGCTGTATCATCATACGCATCTGTTACCGCACCAATGCATAGGTTGTGGTAGGCGGTACAAGTGGCTGGACAGTTTGAGACGCCATCAGAGAGTTGAATGCGGCAACAAAGCGAAAAGGTTCTCTTGCATCGTGTGCGAAAAGAAATTCAAGTATAGATACGAGATGAGGAATCACGCTGTATCGCAGCACAAGAACAAAAAAGAGCTGGAATAGAGGAGCTGGTATATATGAGCTTTTCAAGAATGAAACGAAATCGCCCCCAATTGCCATCGAGTGAACGGGGTGCGAGTTGAACTTAGAATGAGCAAGGATATTTTAACGTTAATCTTGAAACTAATCGATCACAGATTCGCTCTACATTCGAATATCTGGCTATAAACCTGACTGTTGCATTCGATAGGGTAATGCGAGAATCAAGAGAGAACCTTCATATATGCTGTATATAAAGACTTTTTTGAACTGTACTATGAACTGTAACCTAGCTGTAAATTACATCGTAAATTTGCAGATAATCCAGAAAAGATAAAACATTCATTGTAGATATTAACTGTTATTAATGTAAATACGGAGTGAAACGTGACTTACAGGTTTCTTGACCTGAAACATAAATTTTTTACTTTTTTTACACTGCCAATTTAATAAAAATGTTTATGTTGCTTAAATTCGAAGTTTGAAAATAGCAAGTAGTAGACAACATGAAATGTTTCAAGCAGTGAAAAAAGTCAGCACATAATGTATATAATGCATAGAAATACATATAGCTTTATTAGGTACTTGACATTAATATTTTTACTGTAAACTAAAGTAACATGCAGTACACGAGATCAGAGTAATAAAATATTTGCAAGATCATTTTCTTGGTGGGACTACGCTTTTTGGGCTATAAATTTGATTCAATACCTGTGGAGAGAAATGTCTCCTCTTAAATATAAATTAATATTGCTCTTACTTATTGTTATATAATTACTTTTATCTAATTATCAACAGTATTAATTATGTTTATAGTATTAAATACATCTCTGTACACACAAATAAATCAACGCATAATGACGCATATCTGTTTTTTTCTTCATCGACTACTTATACTATATCAAATGGACACATAAGAGATTAGCGCCTTACAGTAGTTTTCTACAAAAGTTCTCATTCCCTCGCTTTTTCTAACACATCAATGTTCTTTTTCTTTTTTCAGATCCACTGTTGCTGACGGAACCAATTGTAACCTCTTCTGCCACATTGACGCCATTATCGAATGAAAAAAACATGCTGGAAAATCCGTGCGTTTGTCAGCACTGCGGTAAAACGTACACATGGTTGGACGGTCTTAAAAGACACTTGAAGCTCGGTTGCGGCCTTGAGCCGCGATTTCAATGTCTCGTCTGCTCTAAACGTTTTCATAATCAATACAAGCTCAGGGACCATTGCCAGAGAATTCACGGTGCAAAATATTCGTGAACGACGGATGCAGAAAGTCACCAGTCACCAGTCATTGTACAACTTTTACTTTGGATCACAACTTTTCTCGTTTTATAACGATTTAACCGACGCGATCGTTCTTTAAAATCTATATGTATGTAAATTGTGATAAATCGAAAACAAAATGATCATTGTCAAATATTAACTGTTAATTAATTATTGACTTTGAATGCGATGATTGTAACTTTTTTTTTCAGCTAGCTTGTATAAGTCATTTTAAACATACAAAGATTCATATTCTAAAATACTTTAGT
Source organism: Megastigmus dorsalis (assembly GCA_900490025.1). Classification (NCBI taxonomy): domain Eukaryota; kingdom Metazoa; phylum Arthropoda; class Insecta; order Hymenoptera; family Megastigmidae; genus Megastigmus; species Megastigmus dorsalis. The sequence goes on from UELU01099484.1 coordinate 61,145, forward strand.
ATGTTCTAGATATAATATAATTTTGTAATATTTAATATTACAGTAATATTACTGATAATATTTATTGAATTAGTTGCGTAATAAAATATGAAAAATAAGTGGATAATTTATAATTATTAGGACAATTTACCAGATATCGTACATTTATATTAGTCGGTGTTTGATACAAAAGCGCAAAGTGATAAGTCTCGGGTTCTTGGTGGCTTTTTGGTGACTGGTAATAGTGTGTCAAAAAGCTTATTTGTGTTCGTCCACTCCTATAATCATTACATGTGCCGATATTCGAGCTCTAAATATGTATGGTTTTAAAATGATTCAGAATAAATTTTGTCTGCTCAGTTCTTGCCATGTTTCCAACATTTTTAACTTAAAGAAATGTTTAAATTTATCAAAGATTTTTATCACTCATTCAAAACATTCACAACTACGAATGTGCTATTTTACGTACTTTCTCCGATTGGTTACAATTATTTTTAATATTCGGGATAAGTATTCATGGTAAAATTTGAAAAATCAATTTAATTTCTTGTTTTTAAATATTCGTGTGACTCAAGCTTTTCTTCGATAGCTGTTTAGATTTGATATGAAATTAAATTTTCTTTGCTCCGCTTAGTTTCTGGTAAACGTAAAAGAAATTAAAATTAAAATGAAAAAATGCAATGGTCGGCAAAAGAGAATTGTGCAAATCGCCTGTTGAGCTCGCTCCTGTGAAAAGTCCAAGCAAACCGAACCAACTGAAGAAAATCCACCGACATCCACGTTGGGGAAGAGTCGATCAAATGCAAACAATTGGCCTTGACAAACCTTTTCTATTTTACTTTGTTCCAGAACATAGTTCGATAGCCATCGATCGTTATTATCAATACCAGACACTTTATCTCCGCCTCTTGGCAGCAAAGGAACTGAGCTCTTCTACAAGCGCTTCTCAAGCGGACGAGTCGGAGCAGCAATCGATCAGGGAGGAGCTGGGGATTTCGGACTCGGAGGGCGGACCACGAAACTTGAGAGCCGCACCGGCAACCGGTGGACTCGCGGAAACCCCGGGCTACTTTTGTCCGCGATGCGGCAATGCTTACAGCAGGCCTCACTCGCTAAACCGGCACATCAGGTTTGAGTGCGGCGTTGAACCGCAATTTGAATGCCCCATATGCCATAAAAGGTCCAAGCATAAGCACAATCTTGTGCTGCATATGAGGACGCATCAGAAATCTTGAGAACTATAGTTTCTGCGCGTTATTGCGCTGTCTACACTTATATGTACCAATCTGTGTTTAATCACATTTTGCTCAAAATTTCCTTTCTAATTTTGTATAAGCACAAAATTTTGTTGCTGAGCGATTAATATAAATGTCTCAATTGATCAAAAATTGAAAACTAGGGTCTGAATTACAGAATTCTATGCATAAAATTTTCTATGCAACATGCCATTTTGACTTAACCTTTAATCAAGAATAAATTTTAATAATTCCATATTTAATTATTCTTTCATTGTAAATTATGGAAAATATTATACAGTCCTTAATCATTTATCAATAATTTCTTATTGGTATAAAGACATACATGCGGATACTGGTGCAATATTGTAAACCAAATGAAAGTGTATAATAAATTAGATGTCAAGATTACTATATTAAAGAAATATTTAATAAGCATGTATAAGTTAACTAATTGAACCAAGTCGTTAAATTTTGAAGTTGATACTATGACATGTTATGCAATTTAAGATTCTTAATGCTTACTAAAGTTTGATTTGTTATATATACGATAAATATCTACTATGTTAATGAAATTTGAAGTTAAGTTAATATTAAGATTAGTGAATAAGAATGATTTTGTATATTGTAATGAATATGCGTAAGCTAGTCATGATAGTTTACTTGCGTAAAATAGACTGAAAACTGCCATTTGTTATTTTTACAAAGATACCTAAAATGTTTTTAATGGCTGATTTGTAAAACCTTTATAAGCAAAAGAGAGACTACTTAAAACTTGAAGATATAAATCATTTCGATAAAAAAATTATAAAATAATATATTATTAGACAATGTAATTATTGTAATTTATAATAAATTGGTAAAATAAAAATATATTGTATAAAATATAGATGAACACGATAAATTGCAATTCACCTAATTATTCTATTATGCTTTGTGAATAAGTAATAGTTTTATCAATAATTATTAATGAATTTGCATAAATCAGTTTATGCAAAGATTTATTTAATGTACTTTATGTTATACGTGTACATATAATATTTATTTATTTACAGAAATGAAAGTTCCGGCATTAGTAAGCTCAAGACAGTTGAAAAATATACTTGTACGATATTGATTGCAAATCCAGCACTAAATTTATAAAAAAATTTAATAATTGAATGTAAAAGGACACACTATGAAAATAATGCGTGTCGATTGTGCCGCTGGTGATTTTTATAGTCAGGTTACGATCGGTGAAATTGCAAAATTTGGTTTAGACATCTCTCTGAAATTTTTGGAACCAGGTTAAAGTATATATCAAGCTTTCGCTATAGTTCTTTCTTTAGCTCTAGATTGGAAGGATTTAAGATAATTGCGGTACTCGTAAAAAGTTTGTCTACAAGTATACTGGCTTTATTACTTAAATGATAGAACTGCACCTGCAGAATTGGACTCGGCTCGAGTGCACTCTGCAAGCTCTCTTCCGACCTATTCTTAGGTATATACAATGACTTTAAGCACTGAACATTTTAAAATGTTGACAGTTGTTCGAACCACCAAATCACCAAATCACCAAATCACCAAATCGCGCCAAATCACCAAATGTCCGCACTAAAATTTCTAAAGCAATGCTTAGCGAAGCCTAGGCAAGATTCGAAAAATTTCGGAGAGTAGGCTTTGAGCAGTAGGTAGTACGATTCTCAGCTAAAGCCTCGGCAACCGGCTTCTCTGTTACAGACTGGCCGAACCGGGTGATCGTCGCGCCGGAGGAAGGGCCGCCCTACGGCTGCCAGCGGTGCGGGCGCAGCTACAGCCACCGCTGCAATCTCCTGCGCCACCTGAGGCTCGAGTGCGGCGTCGGGCCGCGCTTCCAGTGCTCCCACTGCGACAAGCGGTTCAAGCACCGGCACCACGTGCGCGACCACGAGCGCACGCACCTCTACGCCCACAACTACGAGCCCCTGGACCCCCTCATCTGAGAGCAGCTCGTCGTCGCGAGGCCGCCGAGCCGCGTTGTGTGCGCTCGAGACGTTTGTACAACAGGGGGGGCCATGCGGCTCGAGCTCGCGATTCCTGAGCGAAAACTCCTCTAGAGTGCGAGTATTAGGCATATTGCATATTCTTGCGGTGCTTTAGGTCCTTATTTGAAAATAAGAATCATTTTCCACCTAATTTTCTGCGCCTATAATAAATTTTCTCAGAATTTCTCCATCTCGTCCGGCTTTACTGGTGATTCAGGTTAAATTGACCGACTATTTATTTATAATATAGAAAAACATGTTGATCTGTGTAATTGATACATGACTAAAAATTCAATTTTTTGTAGATTTATCGAAGTGAAAATAGCATTCTCTTTACCTGCAAAGAGGATTTCTATATCTACTACATTCAATTTAAAATATCTATAGCTGTCGGTTTCTTGTACCGAATAGTAAAAAGAAAAAATAATACGATAAAATACCATTTTTTGAAAATATTTTTTTAGCCTCCTGAGGGTTAAAAGAAAAGAATTTTTTCGGCCCAAAAAAAAGACCTTCACATGAATGCGCATTCAATATTGATTAATTATAAGAATAACATTTTTATTCACATTCCATATTGATTAAAAGTAAGAATAACAATTTTGTTTACAACTATTACACAAAGAAAATCTTCGTTCCTGTACATAATTAATTGTAATTATACTTCAAAGTCTTCTACTTTAAAACTGTAAATATTACATCATAACGCTTAATTTTCTTAAAAAAAATTTATTAATTTGGAAATAATTTTTCTATTGCAGTAGGTAATGTTATTATAGCAAAGATAATAAAATCGAACTCCTTTTAATAAATTGATTTTTTTATTCAATGTGTAAAATTTCTTTAGCTAGAGCAACGCGAATTAAGGACAACGTGCCAAATTTAATTCTAGTCTATACTTTAATTTGAATATTCAAGAAATAAAAATAGACATGTTTAAAAATTAATAAGTCCTCATAAAGCATACATGCAAAACAGTGTATAATAATTTAAGTTATAAGTGTAATTAAATTATAAATATATGTATTATGTGTTACAGAGAAAACAGAAACGGGAAAACACGTAGCATTAAAAATATTATTAATTTAAAAACCCTGATGTAGAAAATATTATTGCGCTACATGACGACTTAAATATCAGCAATTTAAGTTTTAAGGTATTTTAAAAATATCAATATTTTATAAAATTCACGAAATAAATTTTAATGCTTCAAGTCGTTACTATGCTTCTAAAAGAAGCGAATCCAATGCGCTAATATCGGCCGAAATACTTATAATGTTATTTGTAAAAATTAGAAGTTATAAATAAAAAGAATAATGCAAGATATATTTATTTATTTTTGAAAGAATTAAGTTATTTTTCTCTTACTAACTATTCGTTTGTAATTTACTGGAGACTTGTATGCTTATTTGTCTGTTGGATAAAACACCTTTTGCTTGTTGAAATTAAAGTAAGTATCATATTTATATGCAGCGTATTGGACCAATAAATTACAATTGACTAATGTTACTATAAGACCGCACTATTAAAAAATGCTCTTATATTATGTATAAAATAACAATACAAACAATAACATAAATTGTTTATTTTACAAAACACAGAAACTGTAGATACGGTTAATAACTCGATTTGATTCGATAACTGTGACTAACAAGTCATGTAAAACCTGTCATACAGAGAAAAAAGTTTCTTTATATCTTAAAGTTTTTGTTAATTTATCCTACTATTTCTAGTAGTTTAACACTAAAATATTTTTTCATATGCAATCTTTTGAATTGTAGGGTTAGAGTTTTTGTTCACCTGCTCAGTTTTATTAAAAACGTTTACAGGCTGCAAATTAGTAAAGCAACTGGTAATTATTAACTAAATTCATTTATATCTATAAACTCAGCAATACATTCTTGAAATTTAAAAATGTATAAAATACATTTATGAATTTTACACAAAAGTGTCGTCGCAGAAATCAATGTTTTTACACAAAAGCGTTGTTGCAGTCTTAAACGAAAACTTAAACTAAACTCAAAGTTCGAGATTCTCTTCTTCAACCGTACTGCGAATAAAGAAACGATCTTCTCGGTGTGTTAACTTAACACCTTGAAAAAGCACAAAAAGTGGAAAATATGTTTTATTAGAACTGACCAAGCCTTTGACCATTTCTGTTTCAGATACTGGCTCGCATCAGTTACCGCCACATCCGATGGACGCACATATCCAGAGCGATGGTCGCTTTCAATGCCCCAAATGCGCCACGAGCTTTACACGGAAGAACAATCTGCATAACCATCTCAAGTTCCAATGCGGCCAGTTACCGAGATTCAATTGTCCCTACTGCGACTACAGAACAAAGCATTCGCCCAATGTTAGGACGCATGTAAGGAGGCTTCATCCGAATAGGACGATTTATGTGGTTGATGTGCTACGCAAGAACTTGCTCTGAAGGACGTTCTTGTTTATGAAGTTCGGATGAGAAGTTGATGCGCCATTGTAACTCAAGCCTAGTACCGTAACTCTAAATGAAAGTAAAGTTCAGTAAGATAGTTGAGATTGAAATAATTTCTGTGTAAATACTTCATATTGAGGGGCTGTATCGGGGCCGAACAGAATTCTACCGTACCGTTCAAAATTTAACGAAATATATAAAATGATTAATTTACGGAAAAATCTATCTGTCAGCATCATAGTATTTACATCATTACCAAGGTGCTGAAAAAGATTTTTTTCCAAAAATTAATCTACATCTTTATGTATTTCGTTAAGTGCCAAAATAACGACTCGGATCATATGTAAATTAAAATATCAGTATTCAAACTGCAAGAAAACCGAACCGCTCTTATTGAGAATGTTGAGAGTCCTCTAAGAATTTCTGGATTATCTGTTAAAGGGAGAATGTGACGAGCTATAAATAATTTTAAAACCAAAGTACTATATAAACTTAGTTTAATTATTTTAACAAACAGAATTTTCAAAAGAGACAAACTTTTCATTTTGTTGATGATATAACAGAATGAGATATTGCAAATAGATCCAATCAAATAATAATGAATATCTTCATCAAATATGTAATTATTTTTTGCATCAATCAAGATCTTTTCGTGAATGGTGAAAGTATGATCTTAGTGTTTCAACCCTATTGAGCATTGGAACCAATCAATGCACTCGTCCAAGATACATTGTTCTCCTAATGCCCCTGCGCAGAAGGATTAATACTGTTCAAGTATTGTAAAAAATAGAATTTTTTTACCAATAACAAAGTCTAGAGAATAAAAATGTAACTGAAACTTACGTATATTGCACTAGTATCAGTTATAAAAGATTTAAAAGTATTTAATATTAAAATGATCGCGAACGACAAAGTTTCAGAATTATTATATACATGTTGATGTTATAATAAAAATTTTAATTGGTAAAAATCTTCTATTTATTTATATTAGATTTAATAAAACAATATTATGAATAGGTAGTTACAGTGCAAAATGAATTATTTATTTAGCGTCTAATCAGGTATACGGCAGTTTCGCGGAGCTTCAAGGAGCTGTGCCCTTTGCGACACATACTTACATACAAATAATTGAAAATTTTTCTATTTTGAAGCAAACAGTATAAATAATTTATTTACAAAAGCTATTATTTTTTTATTTTGAATAATAGGGTGACAAAAGTTATCTTAAATGTTGTTGAAACCTAAACCTTGTAAAATTAATATACGTCTAGTGCCAAATGTAATTAATTATTATTATCAAAGGTACATTAATGACAGTTTTTGTGTCTATTATTGTAATATTACAAGAACTGATTAAACTAGAACTATATAAAAAGTTTTCTACTAAGACTTAGCGCTTATAACATAGTTAAATATGTTGTTAAATGTTAAAAAGTTTTCTATGAAATATAGAAAGAGTTTATTTTACATAAGTTACAAATATTACTTTTTAATTTGGTAAAAATTATTCATATATTTATAATAAATTCAATGAATTATCATTTTACTGCTAAAATAAATGCTTTTCAATTATGAAATATTCCTTAACTCAAATATTGACAAACAAAACTATTCTTGTCTGATAAAGTTATGTACTTCGTTCATTGAATACTGAATAATAGGAATCATATTATCTACCACCCTATGCGTTTTCAATGTAATTAGCCCATTAACGCCCAAACAGCCCAAATTTCGAGTAAGTTTTGAACGTGATTATTTTTTGTTATCGGCTTTGACGAAAATTCTATTTTCATATATTCCGACGTGAAATTTCACGCTCTTACAGAATCCGTAGTTGGAATTACGATTTAACCTAAAGAAAAAAAAATATCATGGCAGTTGAAGTTTGACAAGAAATTTTTATATTAAGGTTAAACAAACCCATTTTTATAAAATGGCGGCTGAAACAAATTTTGTAAAAATGGGGTTGTTTAACATTAATATAAAAATTTCTTATCAAACTTCAACTGCCATGATCACCTCTGATCATAATTATAAGGAGATACCTTTGCGGTATCATTACGAAAAAAAAATCCAGAAAAAATTTTTTTCGAAAATTTTCACGTTTTTTATGTTTAAATCAGCCATATTTTTTTTCTTGAGGTTAAATCGTAATTCTAACTACGGATTCTGAAAGAGCGTGAAATTTCACGTCGGAATATATGAAAACAGAAATTTTTCAAAGCCGATAACAAGAAATAATCACGTTGAAAACTTACTCGGATTTTGGGCCGTGTGGGCGTTAATGGGTTAAATAGACCGAAATATATTTTGAGATGTATTGCTTACACTAATAAAATATTTATGTTACTGCCGAGCACATAACGTAGCACAGTGCTTTGTTTATGTTTCCGACATATTTTTCTATACAGTATAAACACTGACCTTTAATCGAACTTAATTAGATGGATATGAGATTTGTATCCTCCGTGTAAATGCAACTCTTCAAAAGAATTTTGCATTATTTAATTGACAATTAATCATTGTAAATAAAAAACATTTAAAAATTAACCTTTTAATTAATAATCCTTTGTATAATGACTATTAATCTCATTATCTGATTACAAACCCTTCTGTGACCTGTTTGCCTGTTTCATCCACTATTCCAAAAGTGCTATTTTGTACAGGTCAATGATTTCAACTACTGCTCAGTAATAATTCATTAATCATCTAATGATTAAGAAACTACTATGAAAACATTAACAGACCACCACTAACTCTTCGATTTTTGCTTTCCATTTTCAGGTCACGAGTACTACAATGTGTTCAAGCCGATAATGTCGGGTGTGTACATGCGCAAAGCCCTCGGAAGCGTTCAACTACATCAGCAACTGCAGCAACAGCAGGGACACCAGCATCAACAGAAGCAAACACAGCAACGGCAAAAGCCAAAGCAGCAGCAACATAAATTGCCAGCAGAGAGCATCCAGATCGAGGTAACGCCGGAATTCATCGACCGTGCGGGAACTTCATTTGTCGACTCGCAGCACAGCCTCTCCTATTTCGATCCGCTGTTGATCGGTCCTGTGCAAATTTCGCTTCCGAAGCCTTCGATGGCAACGAAGAATAAGAAGCCAGTCTTTATTCTACCCAAGCCCTCGGGCTTCGTGCCCATCCAGCAGAAACCTAATTACTTGCTGACTAACCATGCTGAGTCAGTCGAATCGATATCGCAGGGCTTGGAAGCGAAGAGGCGTGTTAGGCGTAGCAGGGATGAGACCGTTATAGAGTCTAGGGTTAAGAGTAGAACTGTTAGATATTAGAAGTGTTGAATGAATCGTTGTATTAGTCTAATTAATGCTATTTACAAATTTAAGCCTTTTCATTTTCTTCTTGAAAATGGAGTTCAAACTGACCAAATAAAAGACGATCCCTTTCAATCACCTCAGACTTAAAAATCATCCAACTGGCACTTGGATATAAATATCTACTGCTCGACGATATAAATGTTATACGAAAAAAAAGACAAAACTACAGACAAGTCATCTCACAAAACTGAGCCTGATGCTACTGAATATTATTCACTCATCGTACTATTGCTATAAAACAAAGGTCGACATACCTCAAGTTTTTCTTCATGTACCATAATATAAGTTTATAAGTTAGGTTTATAATTAAGTTTGTGTGTCGATAGCAAGTTTAGGTGTTTCATCAATTTAAACTAAGAGTAATATGAATTTCGCTTAACCAGTAAAGGGCATTCTTAGTAATGTTGTCCCTTGGTAGTATTGAATCAATTTTTTTATAGGTAAATTCATATAAATTGCAAAGTTTAGAAAGAAACTGGTTTATGTGATTAAACTACGTGCCTTCGCCTAGCATATTGTATAAATAATCTCTACCATAAATATAAATATTTAGTTTGTTAAAGTATATGCTTGTTAATGTTGTTAAACTTTTTGCATTCTTATTCATTAGAATATCGTTGAGATTTAAAATGTGATTTTTTATAAATTTGTTACATTTTGACGATATCTTTTGAATCTAAGAAGATGTAAAGAGAATCTTAACATTTGTGTGCCTTGACTCCTCTAGCTTTAAATTTTTCTAACGGACTTTTTAAGACATCCAGAAGATCTTTAATATAACATAACTTTAGTAAAGATAGCTATTTTGTATTTTTTCTATTATACGTATATATTATGCGCTTACGAAAGTTCAAAAGTTTAGAATTTATTTAATGCTATAATATGACCAACAAGAGCAGTTTACACTGTGTGGGAAACGAATTCGGTAGAAGTATTGGAAATTCATTTCTGATACTAAATATTGAAGCCCAGTACCCATAGTTCATTTTCATCGATCCTAAAAACCAAGGTACAGCTGAAGATGTTAATATTGCTCATATACACAATGCTTATGTCTTAGCTGTATATGAGTTGCTAACGTTAAAAAAATATAAGTTTATGAAAACGAACTACACATATTGGACTTAGTTATTATGGGTCGGAAAATCATTCCTAAAGTCTCAGCTAAATCTGCTTCTCGCAGGGTATGGACTCTTCCTGTAAGTTATCTGAGTATATGTACAATTTACACACACTATGTGCTTAGATAAAGTCTCTGTCATGAATTTGGCACGTTTGTATATTTATCTTAATGAATTGTTAAATAAAGATTTTGAGAACCAAAACAACAATGAAATAATTTTTCTTGCTTATGTAATCACAATATACCAAATATTGACACGAAAGAATAAATTAATAAATATGTAATAGAATCCTATGTAATAGCATCCGATATAATAGAATTACAGTCTTATTCAATGAGTTTGAGATCGTTGGATTTTCTTTCTATTGAATACAATCATTTTTAAATTAAATTAAAATAAAATATTAGCTGTTGTTTCTATACATTCCTTTATTTTTGAAAACATCTTCCAACACACAAAGTGCAGAGAAAATATAATGGTAAGTTTTTTCTTTCTAGTATATGGGTAATCTTAAACATTAATAAGCTAACAGGTAGTCTTGAAAGTAATTATCAATACAATACTTAGTGATAGAAGTCTTGTACGTAAATTTTATAATGAATGGATATATATAGAAATACAGTTTTCATAAAAACAAGCTGTTCAGAAATATGATCTATTTAGAAATATATTGAAAATTACCGTACAATAGACTCCATTGCATACACGAGCTTGTAGAATATTTTCGTTATCGTCATAAAAGAAATCCATTCCCAACCTTTGGCTCAAATAAATTTCCATCCGCCCAACTCGTAAATACATTAGAAAAAACAGTAGGTATCTCATTGTGTTTGATGGAAGACTGCAATGTGCACGCATTATTCAGTAAAAGCATTGGCTCGTCGTCGTAAAGGTCACAGCTAACCACTTGATCCTCTTCTGCTTGTAGACTGGCTGAAATCTCTGACGAAAATACCACTGAGCATCCTAGTGACAGTGCCGAAGAAAGTAGAGGACCCCCTAGCGATCACAACGGTCAAGCAGAAAAACTTCCCCTGCCCCAATTGTCCAACCGGCTTTTCGGAGAAGGGATCCTTGACGCGCCATCTGAGGTACGAGTGTGGCCAGGAGCCGAGATTCAAGTGTCCTTATTGTACCTACAGGACCAAGTGGACCTCCAGCATTTACAATCACGTGCGCAACAAGCACGAGGGCCAACGCGTTTACTGCGTCGATGTGCATGCCGATGAAACCTGCATGGCTGGCCGCAGAAGCACTTTGCACTCTGCCACTGACAACACTACCATTTAAATGTCGCACTGATCTGCTTGCGGATCGATCTTTCTTGACTTTTCACAGAAACTAAGTCTAACTTTTTCTCTAATTTCGCTTAGCTCACAAGAACCTTCGATATACGTGCAAAACATATACCTACACTTTTGTATTTATAGAGTAATTTTGTACAATCACATGCTGGATAAAGAAGAAACGCTTATAGTAATGGAGTTTTGTCACCATTTTTTTCAGTGCGTTTCCTAATAATTAATAACATGTATTTCTATTTATAATTAGTCGAAGCATAAATTATGTTTACATGAAAGATTTTTTTCGAACTATCTGTAAGAAAATTACACACATTTTTCATGTATAGTAGTATAAGAAAATAATTTTTATATCAAATGCGATGCATTATCAGTTCAGTCTCGTGATTTATTTTTCTAATGCAGCATAATGTATTGAAACGTACTCCTTTTTTGGTGTAGTAATCAATATGTAGTTATTTTAACGTCAGTTTTAAATTTTTTCAAACAATACTTCTCTCACTAGTTTTTATGGTAATTATGCAGATAGGTACTATTTAATACAAATTTTTCCAATTTCTGTTATTATTATAAAATTAATTAAATTTAAAAAATAATGAAGATCTGAAAATCATTGTAACACGATTAATTGAATAATTAAGCGTGGTCCTCATACCTTCTTTCATCGAAACTGAAAATACACATAAATGTTAAGATAACTTATTAATTCAAAAATAGGTTTGTTTATATAATGTAAAACTAGTCACTATTAATAAAAATTGAATGGATATTAAATATAATATTTCGGCAGTAGTTAATAAGCTTTCTGTAAGTTCATTTTTATACACTTCAAATGCGTTTCTTTTTTTCTTATTTTTACTATAAAAATTTAAGTGTGATTTTTCAAATAATTATATTGTTCGTTTGTAGATAATGGACTATCTATGTAAAAGTCGAGTAATATAATAAATGCATTTTTCAGTACAGTGTTTGTATTTATTTTATCAATTACATTGACAATGTAGAATGAGATAACAAATTTTATAAAATTATAGAAAATAAAAGGAGATACTTACAAAATTTGTTTGATGACTACAGCTTTTGAGGTAGATTTATTTATCAAATTTTCTACTAACAATAACATTATTCCCAGCAATAAATAAAATTTTAATTAAATGAAAGGGCATTAGCTGCATGATTTAAAAAATGCGTTTTCTCTTAAAAAATTAAAAAACAATTTTGCTAATTTCAAATGATCTCTTTTTCTTTCAGATTACATAGACGTGGAGGAGTGGGACGTGAGTGACAGTATCGGTTGCTCACTACGATTCGCTTCAGAAGTTTCTTACATCGAGTCGTCGATAGAGATTAAAGATGAACCGATCGTGGACATCATGTCCCTAGATAGCACTGAGGTTGATAAGCCTCTGCAAATAAATGGAGTGGTCCCTGATCCCGTTGAGCAGCCCAAATTTCAAGTGCCTACAACTAGCGAAAGAACTAAAAAGATGGTGCGAACATTGATGGAGAAGCGCAAGCGGACCTGGCACAAAAAGAAGTTTCCCTGTCAGTTTTGTCCCAGTGGCTTTACCAGAGAAGCCTCACTGAGGCGTCATCTGAGACTAGAGTGTGGCCAGGAGCCGCGGTTCGGATGTCCTTACTGTGATTACAGGTCCAAGTGGTCAACCGATGTGGGTAAACATATAAAGCATCAGCATAAGAGGAGTGCCCGTTCTGTAGTAAGAAATTGAGATTCGCTGCTGCGTGAAAAACTTTAGGTCAACTAGTAAGGCAATTTTTATACAAGAAATTATGGAAAGCTGTGTTATGTTATAATATTCTTTCTTATGATGTTATATAAATTAAATAATTATTTTCTCAGTATTTGTTAGAATATTGTACGATTTAAGGGAAAAATATTTTGATTGTAAACTATAACATTTATTGCAAAATCTAAAAAAAAATTATGTAATGCTGAAAAACATTAATAAATTATTTATTATTTTAATTAAGACGTTTATAATTATTTATCATCTTATATTATTACAATATTATACTTTAGAATATTTTGAAAGAACAATGATAGAATATTGCTTGATTACAACTTCTATTTATTTAACTACGAATTATAGTTTTAGTGGTAGTCTCACATAAGACTTCAAATATTGATAAACAAAATTAGAGATGGATAGCTAGAACATAAATATTGTTAATACCAAAATTTAGTGAAGCCTAGCAGTAGATGAGTTAAAAAAAATAATAGTAAACGAGATTAACATTTCAGCCCTATTATAATGATGTCACTCTGCTTTATATCATTTGTAAGTATTTCTTACACTTTAAACTCTAGAAAATAATGAAGATTCTGGTGGGCCTGTGCAAATGTATCAGAAAGAAATTAATTCTAAATACATATAATTAGGGACTAATACGATATTTTTCTTTTAATTTTCAGACTGTCGTATTCCAGGAAAAAGGAGCAGATTGGCAATCGCCTTAGTACTCAGACGCAATCAAAGGAAATCGTGACATTATTATTGATATAAATAAATGAAGAACCTGCAATTAAAAATATATTGTTTTTATTATATATTTTTATTTTAGTTTACTAAAATCAATTAAAATAGTTGTACACGTATTCAAACTTTGGTTTTAAAGTTACAGGAATTAATTTTTTGAAGTACTATATGAGAGTTCGACTTCGCGTATGAGGATACTGTGTGTAGTCAGTTACCGCACTCCTTGAAAAGCGTACGAATAGTAACTATTTCTCATATGGTACTTCAAAAAATAGTATACGATGCAAGGGCACGTAAGTAATACTCATACTCGTGCTTTTGTTAACTGCACTTGTGCTTCCATCATCTAGTTCGTGCACTTGTACCTCAAATTACTATTGGTCTATAGTTTAAACTGCTGTGTTTCAATAATTATTCTTTGTTGGTTATGTGATTAATATTTCGTTATCTTTATCTTTTTTCATGTAAGAGTTAAATCGCATACTCACAAAATAGAATGCTATTACTTAAAAATCATTAGAACAATTAGTCATAAATGATTAGAATAGTAATCGCACCGAAAATTACCAATAACCAAACACATCTTCCACATAAGAAATTGAGTGGGTTTAAAAAAATATCAACTTCACTGTTTTTTTGTGAAATTCGTCACCTTAAAGCATTCACTTTTAACACCACATGGATGAAAAAATATATTCGTTACAAAAAAGCTGTACACATCAAAATCCAGCGGCGAGTGAATCCATTACATTCCTCCCAATCCCACATATTGGCATTTTCTAACCAGTTAATCTCTTATTGTTGCAGTTGGTTTCTACTACGTAGACGTATCTGAACAGGACAACAGTTTGGGTCAGCCTAGTCGTAGGTCGCGCGAGGGCAAGAAGTTTTGGTGCCAGCAGTGTCCAGCTGGTTTTATGAGGAAAGGCTGTCTCACGAGACATCTGCGTTACGAGTGCGGCCAGCAACCGCGGTTCAAGTGTCCCTACTGCCACTTCCGCAGCAAAAAGACCTCACATACCTACAGGCATGTGCGCGAATATCACGAGGGCGAGCGAGTTTATTATGTGGACATTGTCAACGCTAGCGTTTGAGAAATTGTATGTATCGGGGAGAACTAGCCCCGTTTTCCTTAGTTTCGAGGAGTTGAGGGGCACTCTTGCCACAGATAGTTGTGGTCGAGAGATTTTGTGTCCATTTTCGGATGGAAATTTTACTTGTTTAGTAGAATATAATGCGAATACGGCTTGTGGATCATCCATTTGAATAACTAGACCTAATTCTTTTGCAAATAAAGTATACAGCCCATTAGTTCCCCTAGAATTAAATTTAAAATACGTAACAAGTACTTATATCTTACCTATAAATATTTATCATACCACACTGAAAGAAGATTCTACCGTACTGATACTAAACCATTGGCCGGAGCTCTGTCGTCCGGCACAGGTAGAGAGCTGCGCTCTTTATACCCAACCTGACTTAAGCGTTCCGATCGCTGGAGCGCTGCTGCCCGGTGCTGGAATGCTGCAGCCCGATACGGACGTAAAGCTGCTATACACGTATTTCGTACAGCTGCCTTCCCTCGCCGGACGGCTAAAGCGCGGATCTTCTCTCAGTGCACTACAGATATATTTTTTCTGGAATGAGTAGTAGCAAATACATAAAAAATCCAAGACAATTTTGATCATTTTTGAAAAAATACCTGTTATACTTTATTGATGATAATGATTAAAAATATGATAGACGTTTTTTTAATTGTTTAATTTCCATTGGATACAAAATAAATAGACACAGTTTCTGCAATATAATAGAAGCAATTTTATATACATTTATTAGAAAACCATTAAGGTTAATATATATATATATATATATATATAAACAAATGCAATTTTTCGAAAACTAATGAAGTTATAGAACTGAGTTTTGGTACACATTTTGACACCTATGTCAGACAACTTTAAGTGAATTTCAAGTTGATTACTCAAATTTTCAAACAGTAATTGAAAAATTAAAAAAGGTCGATTATAGACGGTTTTAGCGTTCTATAGGCAAAAGTTTATAAACCGATTCAATTTTTTACAAGTTAATCCTTGTACTTAGGTGTTTTTGGCAGAATAAACGCACCCTTTTCATTTTCTCTCCGATAACATTCTTGAGTGGTATGATGTAAGTAAAAGGAAACTATTTTCAAAAAATACAAACAGAAATGCGAATTTGCTTATAGATAACTACTAACTGCATAATGCCTAACACTATATAACTTTTGTATTCTTCCCTATTCAACGTAAAAAATTAAAGTTCCCTATTATGATAAAAGTTACGCATAATATTTTACAAATCACTTAAAATTGTGCATTGCAATGAGCACTTACAATTTACTGTTATTAAATTTTTCAGAACTTAATATAATATTAGGTTTTGGAACAGTGTTGTATATAGAATTATTCCATATGAAAAAATTATGTAAATGTAAAGAATAAGATACTTATAAATTACTCAACTATTGGCAATGAACTTGCATTTATCATCAAGGACTACAACTTGAGAAAAATTGAGATAAACAAAAATTTAAACTTCGAAGAATTATGCAAGAATTTAAATTGACAATAATTATTTCTAGCGTTCTCGTATCTGGTAAATTGTCAAATATTTCAATTATAAGTATGTAAATAGCGCGTGTTACCTAATTAGGATTAAAAAAAGAAAAATAAATAAATAAATGAATAACGAATGTGATAAACTTGATTTAATCATGTTAATTGTCTTTGTATATAATATATTAAAGGAACAGTGTGGTATTTCATTTAAATAAATTAGATTTACTTTCCTTTACGTACCTATACATTATATTTAAAAAAAGCATTAATAAAGAACAATTGTACAAGTAAAAGCATGATTTCCTAATCCCAATTGAAATAGACGAATATAGTAAACATTTATGTTTTATTATTCGCCACTCCATACGCTTCATTGTTTATTAAATTTTGTATCATAACATCAAGTTTTTGATAAAGACCGATGTATACTTCATCAATTGGTTTCCATGAGATCATCTGACTAGTATAATAAGTTTATTATTTTCTCTTCTTTTCATCGATTGATTCTAATAATTTTTACTCAATATTTAATTTTTCATTAATTACTAGATTTCGTCGTTCTTCTGACTGTGAATTTCAAAATCAAAATCACTGTTAAGGATCTGGTTTTGAACGAAATGAAGTAATAATAATTTTTAAGATGAATAACAGTTGGTACGATTTCTCGGTAGTCTTGAAAGTAATTATGAATACAATACTTAGTGATCGAAGTCTTATACGTAAATTGAAAATCTTGGCATGCATCCTGTATAGTTTATCAAAACCCAAACGCGCACTTCGAAAGGCTGCAGTCTCTCACTAACATCGCGACCATTTTCTCTTCTTTCAGAATGGGACCTGTTTCAGTTTGGCGATGTGGACAATTTGAAGCTGAGCCTAGACTTTGGGGACACGCAGACGTGCTTCGACGGTTTCGGTGTCCAGAAGCGCTTCGTCGTAGGCGGCAAGATGGCAAAGAGTCGCACTAGCGACAAAACTGCCAGCGACAAGTCTTTTCCCTGCCCCAACTGCTCGAGTGTATACAATCGGCACGACAACCTCACCCAGCATCTCAAGTACGTCTGTTTCCAAAAGCCCCGATTCGCCTGTCCGTATTGCAACTACGTGACCAAGCGGACCTACAACGTGTATGGCCACGTGCGCAGTAAGCATCCCAGCGCCAAGGTTGGATACATCGATCTCGAGGACTCGAACAATCTGGTTACGCCGCAAAACGTGCGACCCTATAATGAGAAGTAGAGATACATGCACGATTGGCTGCGGGGCTTGGATGTGTTCTCAACTCATCGCTCATCGGTGTTCGTTCGTCTTGTACGTTAGCAAACGATAATATGTTTTAAAGCCCTGCCTGGCTATTGCAACCGATACATATGTATATACTAAACAGCTGAGCATTATGTATATAGTAAATGAGGAAAATGAGCAGCCCCAGTGCTCTGAAAAATTTCGAATACTAAACGTTATTTGACTCGAAAAAAGATCTCTAACAGATTAGATTTTAACGTCTACTTTGGGCCAAAGCAACTTACGAGTTCTAGAAACTGATGGGTAGTAGCACTGTTGTTTCGAATTTATATAATAGCAAGTGCAGAAGAAATTATACAATAGTGTATACAGTAAACGAAAAAAAATAAACAATAATTTATAATAATAATTATATATAATTATATACAACCATACACGACTATTTATAATTGTATATAATTCTGGTCTTTCAAACATTGCACATCATTACCCGTTTCTTGCTTCACTTAACATATTTTTTTTTTAAAAGTTCAAATATTTATTATTTGAGCACAATAATCTCGATTTATATATAATATACAATTATCTAATCATACAACCGTATACAAATATATAGAGGCATTATCTATATATATATACGTATGTACGTGATTCTGGGATTCTTAAAAGATTGTTCACAACGGCTGGATCTTTGTGAAATGAAAGTTGTGTCAATTATATAATAAACTGAAACCCCACAACCCCCGACCCCAATGATGTTCGCCTGCGGCGCCCACTTCTATTTCCGGTCACTATTATGTATTAAGATTCGAAAATGTTACTAAAGAAATATTGTATTACGCACTAGAATATCCCAGAAAATGACAATCCATCTATTTTTTTTCTGGGATCTCCCAGAAAGACGTATTTATCCCAGAAAGTAACAATCCATACTAAAAAACATCCCAGAAATACCAGAACTTGACTATTTATAACTATATATAGTTATACTGTATATATATATATATATATATATAT
>UELU01099485.1:0-12479 GCA_900490025.1 Megastigmus dorsalis
GGTATATAAGGAGGTTAAACATGCTTTCCATTTCAGTCCCTGATGAGGAGCCGGAGCGGGCTCGAAACGTCGGGCATGTTTGGGTGGTGGGGGGCGGTCAGATTGTCCTTTACTAACAAAAGTTTATTTCAGGGTTAAATATAAGTTTATTTCAGGGTTAAATATAAGTTTATTTCAGATTCTTCGGGGGTGATTGTAAACAAGGGCAATAGATTGCCCATGAATATTGATTAGACTGTAAGACCGATGGAAAGATCTTTGTCAGTTTATAGTAGAGCACAGTCGACATAAGTAATAATTTTAATGTCTCTTAGGTTATTATCAGATTTCATTTTAATAGTGCATTATTACACAATTAATACGCGAAGGAGATTATCTCGACGAGGGGGAAGTTTGTCGCCTGAGCGAAGAAAGGGTGGCAATCACACGCGTCAAGATAGCTTGAGCGCACGTTTTATTTCCATACAACATGTGCGAAGATCGATTTCACACACGTATACGTGCGCGAAATCGAAGTTTGTGCACGGATTGTGGAAATAGGTATTTTCAATACAAGTGCGCAAAGCAGGGGTTTGTCACCCATATTAGGTGCACCTGCTTTGCGCACACATATCGAATCCTATTTGACATATGATTTCACAGCTTCCTATTCTCTATATGTGTTACATTTTGAATTGGATGACTGTTCATTTTGATTTTTAAACAGCAATTTTTCGAAATGTATTATGCTTTTTCTAATCGATTGATAAATTAAGAATATATGTATGAAAATATTAAATATATTTTAATTAATAGTTAATATTTTTAACGTAATTTATTAATATTAATTATTAATTCTCATTAATTTATGCAACAATATATTGATGACATTTGGTAAAAAAGCATACTTGGCTATTTTATACTTTTTTTGAAAAGTTTTTTTTTATATATACATTTACATGATATTTAGTCTTATTATTCCTTTAACATTTTACTTACCGCTAAATCGCGACCAAAATACATATTTTCGCAATCGATTTTTCTGACGTTAGATTCGGCAAATATAAGTATTGTCCAAAGATAATAGATATTAATAAAATCTTGGTAACATTGGAGCTACATAAAAAAATAAACCTTATTCTCCACATAAAATGCATCATCATGAATTTTTTCAAGGTCTTAAGTGAAGCAGAAACCGAAAACAAATAAAATCGAAAATCGAGGTATGGAGCTGAAATTTTGCACAGAAATATCATTTTTGATAACCTTTAATTAAAGCTTTTAATGAATAAAATTCCTGACAGGGTCAATTTCATATGCTTATCCTGCTATACCCTTTGTATGGTATATTTATAAAATTTTATTTTGTTAATAATAAAAATTCTTTAAATTAGTTAATTTTTTATCTATTACTTTCGAACAAAATCGAACTTTGGCAAATGAATTTCGGAAGAGTATTTTACGTGAAATTTTCTATCGAAACAAGCAACAAAAAAATATTTTTTTTTAATTTCTTTAAGTGTAATACCGACTTGTTGCCCCTTAAAGAATTTAAAGAGATCCGATATAATTTACGAGCGTAAAGATAATCGACAATCACACTAGTTGAGGTAACCTAAGCTGCGTATTGCATACAGTATTTTCTATACAACTTGCATAATAGGTGACTTGCCCATGTATGCTCGCCTTCTCTGACGACAACGTTCACTCATGTTGAGATAATCTTCTATCATTAGATGTGTAATGTACTATTTCTATCCAATGTTAGTAAAGGTCGATAGTGTAAAGAGTGTGGAAAAATTACATTTAGCGTCATCATAGACACAATAATACTCCGTGTCGAGCACTGTATATCAAATAAGCTACCCCAGTAATTTAAAAATAGCTTCTTTTTTAACTTTACAAGGCTTTAAATTTTTCTTGACATCTTTATTTTAATCCTGAAAATTTCCGCAAGCTAGTGCGAAGCAACTATTTGGATGGGAATAGTATTTCTAAGTAGCTTCCTTTAACTTTCAGGGTTTTACGTAGAGATGCGAAGGAGAATTTTTAGCCTTCTTGAATAAAAAAAGATACCGCTTTAGAGATATGAGAGCGGTGCATTTGATATGAAATGTTCGCTGTATCTATATATCCTTTGAAAGTATATATCTTGATTATGTTATTGATACTATCTACAAATATATTATTAGAATTATTTTTAGTACAATCGATATCAACTTTTAGAAAATAGTATATTACGATAGAAGTACACGAAGTAGGTGATTGACGCAGGAGTGAAACGAGGGTACCAAAAGTACGAGTGTGAGGATCACGTTCGCATACTTGTATCATATACTATTTTTTTAACTTACTGTGCGAAATTTTTTCTCGGCATTTCTTTACAGGCCTTTTTTAATAATAATATTTTGTTTACATTTTGATACTCACAAGGAGAACCCATGGAGTTCGGGAAACCGATTTTGATGCAACTTTACAGAGACATTCTTTGACCGCAAATATTAGATATGTGTCTCGTATTTTAGTGAAATGGGCTCTGGGGCCCAAGTTAATGCCCATTTAATTAAAATATATGAGAAATCATGGTTGTATTAAAACCTTTCTTGCAAGGCCAATATACCTTGTAGAAAATGTCACAAAGAAAATATAAAAAATATAGATAATAAGCTTTCATTTGAATTTTGAACGGAGTTAATAACACTTTTCATTCAAAAATTATGAACGTTCGAAACTTAAGTTAAATTTTGCGCCTTAAAATTTAACGGTTATTTCAGTTGAAAAATGCATCCAAAATTAACTAGTTGTTCGATCGCTAATAACTTTTGAACGAAAAGTGCTAACTTTTAAATAACTTGTTTAAAAATACAAATGAAAGTTTATTGTCTATACTTTTGATATATTTTTTGTAATATTCTGGCCCCTGGGCCCATTTAACTAAAATACGAGACACTGATCTGATATTTGCGATCAAAGAATGTCTCTGTACAGTTTCATTAAAATCGGTTTCCCGGACTCCTTGAGTTCCCCCCGTCAGTTTACCATCTCTTTACACTGTTCGCATAAATTTGCGAATCGGAAACATTGCACACTACAAATACAGACACAATAAATCGCATTTCACACATTGAATTAAAATAAATGTTTTTTATAATTTTACTGATTAGGTATACAATAGAAAATTTTTTATATTGCTTTATAATATATATGTATTAAATCCAATAATATATGTTTTATTCTTTGAAGAAACGAAACGCACCAGAACTTCTCCGCTTAATGATACAAATGGGCCGATTAGAAGAGGCGGCTTATTTTTCTATAGAATTCATTAGAGCTATATTGGGGAAAGGCAGAGAGTATTTTGGCTTGGAAACTTCTCTACTAGCTGTTAGCCCATGCGTATACTTTCCATTTAATGCTATAGAAATTTTGTTACTAGAACTGGAATATGCAAGTCAAAGTGACCAATCTTATTTAAAGGTATTATTAATAAGTATGTTAACAATAACTATCTAACTTTTAGATTTAACATTCATGATATTTTTCCAGATTTTCGAACTACTTCGAAATGAATTTGTTAATTACGTCCATACTGTGGAACGTGTATCTTCAGATATGATTAAGCTAAATAAATAAAAAACTTGTAAATAAATATAGTGCATATGCTGTTGTAAAGTAAAAAAGTACAAGTTTCTATACTTATACTTACATCATAAAATTTGCAATACATATATACATGTTTATGTCAATAAATGTATGAAATTAACATATAATTTATTCTAATAGGCCTAATCATAATAATATCGAAACAAAATTATTAATCTTGAAATTGTCGAACCTTTTAGAAAATAGCGTTTGATTGTGTATTGATTTACTTTTAGATGGTCTGAAATTTCTATATGTTCTTTGATTTCAGATCGAAACAACCTCGGAACATGGATAGTAGATAACATTTAATTTATTGACATACTTTTAAATAATGACATTTTCCTATATTAATAGTTTTATCTTCAAACTTTTGAGCACGGAGCACCGTGATAGTTATAATTTGTTACGTCCTGTTAGGAGCCAGAAGCACAATACATTATTTAATTATAAAGAGGAACTACTGCGGCGAGTCAAAAGTGACGCCATCCGCGAAGATCTGCTACAAATATTTAACTACTCGCACGCACATGCATCGCGTCTAGCTCATCTGCGGTTAAATAGTATAGCGGAGCTAAGACAATGCAGGACAAAAAGTAGTATTAGCTTGAAACTGACTCTACCCCGGTAACACACACACGCACGCACGCACGCACGCACACATACAAACACACAGACACGCATGCACATACACGCGCACACCCACTTAGAAGTTAGGATGTACAGGACACCGGAGTCGGCGATGGCGGGATTGGCGTCTGTATTCGTATCATTTTCGAAGTCAAAATTCTAAGTGATTCAGACAGTCTTTGTCAATACCTCTGAGTTTCTAATTTTAGCTGTCGCATGGCAGTAATTTTCTGCTTTCCCCAATAATATATAGACGCCTGACTGCTGCTTACCCAGACGCATTTGCTAGGCTCTCTTTATGCCTATCTATTGGGATATTATCATTGATAATCTTAATATCAATATGTCGGTTTCAAATTTAGCATCGCCTCATCTTTAGTCGAGCATCGATGCATTTTCTCTCTACTTAGTTCCTTCCGAGCTAACTCATCATATTATTTATTATCACCGACTTACAGACACTTGACACACCCTTTTCATACTGCACGACAAATCTGAACTTGTATCTTATAGTTAATCGATCTCTCCATTCAGAGGTTCACTGACCTTCAACACCTGGAAATATTACAACCCAGCTCACTTAGCCATCACTTTTACCCAATTGAACTATTGTGTGACCCCACGCTCCTTCAGTACATAAGTGACTGCGCCTCAAATCCAGCAGTGATACATGGTAACGTATCAGCATTGCCTTACTCACTTAAAGTCGTCGTCACCGGCGCCCGCAGATCATTGACAAGCCCATCATATTCAAATTTAAATTCAACTAGTCAATTATAAGTCAATTTTATACTAAATTCACTTATAATTTTATTTGTTATTTTGAATATGCACATATATTTATACTTATTTATTTTCCAGTTTTTTATTATTATTTGTTCTTTATTTTTTGCTATTTTACTAGAAAATGTCTTATAATTACACTAGAATCATTAAAAAACACATTAAAAAACATCAACTCAGGACCAGTAGCAATGGTGGTGTACAAAAACTGTCGATACGAAGAGTGTACACTGAAAGTGGCATACGATCTTTCCAGGTCCAATGGGCGCACTTTGGAACCTTCTCCCAGAATCTTTGCATAATGTACCATGTCTGCGCATATTCATGACTGCAATCCATAAACATCTGCTTGATCTGGATATTTAGTCACCCACGTTGCAGCATCTGTGATTTTATTGCATTTTATACATACATATTTGTAAATCCTTTAGCTTAAACGGGGGACAAACTAGTGAGTTTTAGATACGTTAATTTATTTTATTTTGTCCCCCATGCATTGTTTTTAAACTGTGAGTGTATTTATTAGCATGAGCATGTGTATGTATGGAATGAATAAAAGTTTTTGAATTTTGAATACTAATTGTTGTCTTATAGATATAGGCCGTTTTTTATTTTTTATTTTATTTGTATTTTAATATAAGACACTCTGTGATATAATACACAGGATCGATACATATTGTATGACTGTTTTTCACACCGACTCAATTTAAAAGTTGAAACAGTATTGGGGGATCAAAATAACTAAACTTAATTTATTTAATCACACCGGCACACCAAAAAAGTGGTCTGTGCTTTTGACCAAACCCACCTATCTTTCTGTAATTAGAATATGAAGTCGGTTTAGCTTAAACACTCTCAAAATTTTGAATAAAACGATAAAGTAGTGAAAAATCACGTTAATGAGTACGAGAAAATTCTAATTCTTTTATCGTGATATCGAGAAGTGTGTTCGCGGATGTTCGAGCAGAAAAATTAAGGACAGCAACGTTTACACCTATAAAGTGGCGTGCAAGAGCAGCACGTAGAGCGCTTGTGACCGCTAGCTGCTGTCGTTTTAATCTTATTACTTTTGAACCCTTTATTTCTTGACCTTTATCTCTTCCTTCAACTTGAAAATTTAGGATTTTGTAGCTTAAGACTTGCACTTTCGAATGGTGAAATTTATTAAAAACAAAAATGATGTATTATTTTTGGAATGGTTTGAACGTTCAAATTCAATTTCCGACCAGAAAAAAGTGTTTTAGAGTCAAAATAATAGCACCATTAGAAAGAACAGGAAAAAATCTATCGTTATGTCAATAATTCGCAACCGAACAACAAGAGAGGGAGAGAGAAAGCGACTAATTCGTCATGAGAACACCAGCTTGCCGGCAAAGTAAGTACCCTAATTGTTGGGTCGGATATCCCGTTGTAAAAGCCAGTGTTGACGCACACTGGCCGACGGTGATGCGGTACATGACCAGGTTGTTTTGGTCCCATAGCGCAACCTGCGCGAAACAAGTGGCGACGGAACGTGTAAACCGCGAGTCATACCCCGTGGCAGCTCCAATACCAGCGTCATTCGCGATTGTGTGCGAACTCGGCCTGTTCGTCATGTTTAGATTATCGTTGTTTTCTATTGTAATTCCATTCCTTTCATTAATTCAAATAATATATTACTGTTTCTTTATGTTGCATTCACGTGAGTTTCATTCGACGACCTCGCCCGTACGATTACCGCCCTCGCCGAGCCTTGCAAACTGGCCGGTGCAAGAGGATGAAGAGGCCGATTGCGTCGACACTTTCTCGTACCCTTTTCAGGGCGACCACACGAGAGGCAGCGGATAGCTACCTCTTTATCGAGAACAAGCCGAGAGGAAATCCACTCGTTGTTGCTATCTTAGGTTATGCCGGCATTGGACGGAGGTGCGATTGCACAAGTGGCTAAAGTCCACGCGCACCTCCCTCCGCATCGAGGGATCAGTACAGCAGCAGTACTATCCCCCTTCCAGGGTGCGTTGCCCTGACTGAATAGACCCCGTCACTATTTAACTAATTTTTATTAATAGTAGCTATAGTGGTACTATGGACCGTCGAAACAAATTCAACCTTGAGACAGGGTCGTTAACCTCAGAAAAGGACATTTAGATAATTAGGCACAGTTCTCTATTAAACATTCATAGTTAATAATCAATATATAATAGTCTAATTGAGCTTCAAATATGCTCAGTTCTCTGTTAACAATATATAGTTAATATGTTGTATCATAGAGTTTAATTGTGCATGACATAGGGACAGTTCTGTATTAAACATTCAAAGTTAATATTCAATATTTAAGAGTCTAATTGTGTACGACATATGCACAGTTCTCTACTAATCATTCATTATTAATATTCAATATTTAAGAGTCTAATTGTGCATAATATAGGCACAGTATTCTTTTAAACATTCAAAGTTAATATTCAATATTTATATTATTTATTTATTTATTTATTAATACATTATCCTGTACCTGTCGGCTTATGACGACTTATGCTTACAGTACATGTTTACAACGCATTTTAAAATATTTACATTTCTTACTTTATTCTTCATTCAATTTCTGTTTTTCTTAACCTTATTATTTCTTTTAATACAGATAACCCCCTAGCATTCTTACATACTCTACATACTTTATCGCATTCACTCTTCCAATATTCATTTGCTCTTTCCTCACTTCCTACCCTAAATCTTGCTATAATTCTTCTTTCCCACCCTTTGAAATCTTTGGTTGAGTATTCGGGAGCATTTTCAATCATTATTGTTTTATACCTAACGCAACTTTTCGATATATCTATTTTTACTTTCCTACTTTCTATATCTTTCTCTTTCCATCTATTAAACAATTCTTCTACTATTTGACCTCCCTCCCTTCTTATCCTTTCTCTTTCCATCTATTAAACAATTCTTCTACTATTTGACCTCCCTCCCTTCTTATCCTTTCTCTTTCGTTTTTTTCTAGATTAACATTTTTCCAACTCATCTTTCTATCTGTCTCCCATTTTCCTTGACTTTCCTACTTTTTTTCTTTCTCTATTTCATCCAAACACTTTTTAACCAATTCTTTATCCGACTCTCTCGCTTTTTCTTCATATTTAACTGCCCTTTTAATCGCTTTTAGGCTAGTTGAAATTTCTTTTGTTTCTTCTAAAACTAAATAATCTGCCGTATTCCAGTGCATTCCTAACACCCACTTTAAATATTTTCTTTGTACTCTATCCAATTCTAATCTTCTCTTCCACCCCCAAACCTCCGCTCCATATAATCCTACTGATTCTACTAAAGCTTTATATAATTTAATTCTTCTTACATATGAATTCTTAAACATATATTCTCCTATACTCCATGTACTTCTCATAACTGCTTCTACTTTTCTTTTCAGTTCCCTTATTTGACTGTCATTTTCCCCGTTCTTTTGCAAAATAAAACCTAAATATTTCATTTCTTTAACCTCCTCTATATCCTTAACACCGCATTTCCATACTCTTTTCTTTTTCTTACCCCTGCCCTTTTCAAAAACTACTACTTTTGATTTTTCTACACTTATCTCAAATCCTTTTTTCTTTACATACATTTCGAATCTTTTTATCATATAATCTAACTCTTCTTTACTCTTTGCTATTAGTACTATGTCATCTGCATAACTTAATGTCCAAATTTTTGTATTTCCTAACGTTATTCCCCCCAACTGTCCTTCTTTCATAGTATCTTCTAAATCTTTTACATATATGTTATATAATGTTGGACTAAGTGGGCAACCTTGTCTAACTCCTTTTTCTGTCCTAAATTCTGTGGCTATATTTTTGTTAACTCTTACAATAATTTAATTGTCTCTTCATACGTTTCTAGTATTCTATTTCTCAGCTTTACTCCTACTTTCATCTTGTCCATACATTCTTTTAACTTTTCTCTGACTACTTTATCGAACGCTCCTTTTAGATCTGCGAATAGTACAAAAAATTTCCCTTCTTTCTTTTTAATTTCCCTATTTATCAAATAATTTAATATGTATATACAATCTATAACTCCCCTTTTTTTCCTAAATCCAAATTGTGTTTCACTTAACTTTTTTTCTATTACTTTTTTTAATTTATCATTTAATATTCCTACCTAGATCTTATAAGCCGTGTCCGTGATTTTTATCCCCCTATAATTTCTTATATCGCTTTTGTCCCCTTTTTTAAAAACTGGAGATATTATACCTGTTTTCCAATGTTCTACTATACCACCATCTTTCTATATTAATCTTACCAACTTTTTATATGCTTCCGCTAATTCTCTTGTAGCAAGTATCCACGCTTCATTTTCTATTCCATCCTCACCTACTGCTTTACCTTTTTTTAATTTATTTACTTGTTGCTCAAATTCTTTATCCGTAATTTCTTCTTCTTCCTCTTCATCAGTCCAGACATTTTCCTCCTCATCGATCTTCATTACTTTTCTTTCTTCTACTCCTTCCAAACTTTCCATAAAATTCTTTTTCCATTGTTCCAATAATATTACTTCTTCTAAACCTTCTTTCTTTTTTCTTCTTTTATTAATATATCTCCACACTTCAGCTTCCGTTTTGACATTCTTTATATTATCTTCTTCTTCCTTTTCATGTTCTTTCTTTTTCTCCTTACACCATTCCTTGTATCTTTCTTTCTCCTCTAAATACTGTTCTCTCGTTATTTGTTCATTTCTTAAATCTCTTAATTTACGTCTAACCAGTCTTTTTCTCTCCTTCCATTCCTTATTCCACCATACTTTTTGACCTAACTCCCATTTTTTCCACTTCCTTACCTCTATTTTCTTTGATTCATGTATTTTATTTTTTATTTCCTTCCATATTTCATTCTTTTCTATTTTAACACTTTTCCACTCTTCTAACTTCTTATGATAATGTTCTACTCTTCTATTATTTCTTCTTTATCTTTGTTTACTTCTCTCTTTTTACTTTTTACTTCTATCACCGCTACTAGTGGTAAACTTATCACTTTTCCATATGCTTCGTTATTTATAATCACATAGTCTATAACTGAATTTCCTCTTTCACCTACGTACGTCCATTCGCCTGGCTCTGACATCTCATCGCACCCATTTACAATCATCCAGCCTCTTTCACTTAATTCTTTTACTAACAATCTTCCGTCCTTATTCCCAACCTTATCCTTTGATTTCCTCGTGTACCTCTCCTTTCCATCTTCCTCAATTATACCTCCTTCATTTCCTGTACGTGCATGAAAATCTCCTCCTATTATCAAATTATTTTCATTTCTCTCCATTATCGTTTCTTTCAAGAATTTGGTAGTTTCCTCCATGCTCTTGCTGTACACTGTTATGATTCTCCAAATCTGATTATTTATTTCTACTTTTCTTTCCACTATATTTTTACTACATTTTGCTTCTTCCTTCTCCTTAAATTCTTTTCTTACCCCTGAAATTATACCTCCCATTGCTCTACCTTTTTTCTTTTCTCTTACAGCTGGTTCGCATTTCCAATTATATTCCTTAGGTTGATACTTTTTCAGTGTATTCCATTCTTTCTCATCCACCCAAGTCTCTGTGAGTCCTATGATGTCGCATTTCTTTAAAAACTCCCACACCTCATTGCATTTATTTTTCACTCCTGCTATATTCCAAAAACCCACTTTTATTCCACTCTGTCCATCTTTCTCTAAGCCGACCCTTGCCGAAAATTTGAACCTTGACTTTATCTTCTTTCTAAATGTTCCTCAAACCCATCTGTTCGTTCCATTTCAACCCTTTGTTATTCACATACATTTTCATGTATCTCACTCTAACGTTACATCCCTCTTGTCTTTTCCTTCTTGCCACTGCTCTTATTTTATTTTGTATTTCTCTTTCTTTCCATGTCATGTCGTCTTCAATATAAATTTTCGTTTCACTTAAATTCTTTTTGTTAATCATAACCTCCTATTCCTTTCTATTTCAACACTTCTCGAAATATAAACGAAAAAGGAATTCTAACCTCAAAAAATATAGTTTTAAAAGTATGCAGATCGATCGATAACGGAAAGCCAATTTTCCTGCCATAACCGCAAAATTTTTGCCCCATTAGCCCTATCTTTAACCGATTCCGAGATAAATGTGAAAAATGCATATGACCTCAAAAAATGAGATTGATAAAAGATTTACTTCTTATTGTTTACTAAAATTTAATATAAGAATCTTATCTTCTCTTTAGCGCCAAAGCAAGTAATTCGCTGCCCGAAATACAGAGACGGTTTCTTGATTAATTTAACCAAGTACTTCGCTGTCTCAACAAAAAATTATTTTAGCTTATATACATAACAGAAAAATAAGGTTCTTAAGTATTTTCCTTTATTTTCATTGTCTAAGCAATAATTTATATATGTAAATTTTTCCGTAGAATCGACTCCCGTAATAAGGTTTTTAAAATTATGAATTTTTTTATAAATTGTTTAAATAATTATTGTTTAAACGATTAAAATGAATAAGAGAATAAATACATAAACCTTATTTCTTAGTTGCATCCAGAAGTTATTTTATCGCGGTATCTCTGCTCAGTTAATCTTTGGCTTTAATAGGTTAAATATTTCATTTTATTCATTGATAAAGATTTTTCTTAATTAATATAATTTATAACAAATACATTTTTACTTAATCTCATTTATAATTATTGCTTTATTATTATACTTTAATGTAGATAATATAATTATAGTGTAATTTCAAGCATGCGTATTAACATTATCAGTTCATCGCGTGTTATAGCAATGATGATCTTGTCTAAATTTTGGTGCAGCAGCTGCCCCAAACTTTGAGGCAAGTGCTACCCTAGCGTTTGGCGCCGCTGCTCGCCTAAAAATGGTGCAGCCGTTGCCCTAAAACGTTGGTGGCGCTGCTGTACTACCTATAGTGCAGGAGCTGCCCCAACCTTTTTTCCGTGTCATAGCAATAAATTCAATAAGATTATTGGTCCAATGTTTAAGATTACCAGGAAGCCAAAAACAGGAGAATTGTTGAAACAAGGTGGACCTCTACCTCGATATAAGATAGCTAAAAGAACTGTTAGTGCCATGGATTAAGTGTACTGGGATGATCCGAACGAACTCGTAGACCGACTACAATTGTCCATAGCTGAGAGATCAGCAGCAAATCAAAGTCAGATGAATGA
Organism: Megastigmus dorsalis; assembly: GCA_900490025.1. Taxonomy (NCBI): domain Eukaryota; kingdom Metazoa; phylum Arthropoda; class Insecta; order Hymenoptera; family Megastigmidae; genus Megastigmus; species Megastigmus dorsalis. The sequence goes on from UELU01099485.1 coordinate 12,194, forward strand.
AATCCATTCGATAATCCAAGAGCTTCGCGAAGCAGGCTATATATATATATATATTAAAGATTTTCGAGTAATGTACTCATTTGAAAAATGAGCGTTGACGTATTCGGGCGTAATCTTGGTCAGAGCGAAGGTACTCGCGGTCCTCTCGGTATCGGTTATAAATTCACCAACGTTGGTCATTATGATGTGGAGAATAAGCGATTATGCAATGTTGCAGCTCCTCAATAGCCCGAGGATGCTATTAATCTAAAAAACGACAACGAATAGTTCAGATTGAAGTACATAA